>VOQJ01048161.1:50091-62852 GCA_015052665.1 Apistogramma diplotaenia | reverse complement strand
ATGAGAAATATCAGTATTATATATATATATATAGATATATATATATATATATATATATATATAATTGATTGTTGGGGTTCAATGTCCTGCTCCCAATGCTAAGAATGCTTGGATTCATGATGCACATCCTGTAATGGTTGTGTAACTGACCTGCTGTGGCAGAGAGCTCAATGATTTCCCACCAAACCATTTACATGAAAATAATAAGCTTCTCTTTTTCAGCGTGTCGGATGGAGCGACTCAAAGGCATTCTGCAGTGCGCTTCTTCTCTTACCATCTACATTATACTGTTGTGTATGTTATGAAGCATTCTTTTGTGCGCTCTCTAAGAGGACAAAGATAAGGCTTATTAAAAAGAAAGATGGGTTAGATGTAGGCAGGACGGAGGGATGGGTAGGTCTTACTCATGCAGGAAGTAAGTACAGGAAATGTCCCATCGGGAACACAAGTAGCGGCGTAATTGTGAACCCTGGGCTCATTTACTGTCTGGGTGGTCATGAAAGCAAGGTACTGATTTTGTGTATATCTCTGTGTGCGTGCATGTGCGTATTCATGTTTCAAGTAAACACTTCTGTGAACTTGTACGTTGATTACACAGTGCTACCAACACTGTACTTTTGTTTAAATCTGGAGATATGAGATGCTTTTTAAATGTTTCTCAAAGTTGACAGATTGTTGTCACAATGCTACAAACTGCTGAACACTGTAGAATCGAGCATCACTGTACTTTCGTGGAGGCTATCCTGTGTTTACTGCGGCTGTTTATCTTTCTAGCTAGCCCAATCTCCACACAGTGTGGAAGTCCAAACTCAGCAGACGATTAAAAAAAAATAAAAAAGAAAGTGCCATAGGACTCTAAACAATGTCATTATAAAAACAAATGTGTTCGGTCTGACTTTTTTCATGCATTTGGAAAAAATTTTAAATGACATTTTTTCCATTTCCTTGCGTTCTTATGTTTATTTTACATTTTATTTCTGGATTTGTGTTTTGTCTTTTTTCATATTGTAACTTCCTTTTTTTTGTCATGTCTGTTTTTATATTTTAATACTGTGAAACAACTCTTGGTTTCATTATTCTAAACCTGCTATAAAATTATGCCGGTGATGCCAGCTGGGACGTCACTTGGGCTGTAGCGAGGCTGTCGCGCCCTCAGACTTTAGACCACTGGGCTCGCTGCAGAGTTCTCCTGCATAGTAAATGTCATTACTTGATGTTAAACCTCCACATCAGCGCTGGTATATGACGAGAAGAGCTATTACTGAGTTATTTACGTGAAAAGTGGTGTTGCAGAAGTTTTAACAGAAGTATCAGACTTTTTACTTAAGTAAAAGCCATGATCCAACTTATTTGTATATTTAAAGTACCTAAAATAAACACATTTATTATGTCAAATGATGTGTATAATGTGTATTTGCAAAAAATCTATAGCAGAGTAAAAGATAGAAAGTAGTGTAACATGGAAATTTAGTACAAGTGTGTTAAATGTACTCAGTTGCACTCCTATTGGTCCTATTCACGCTCTCATCCAATGGTGTTGGGCATTGTAAGATTACAGTGCTCTACTCCAATGGCATAGGTGTGGGGGGGTCTGTACTGTAATCTTACAATGCCTCATCCTGGACACACCACTGATCTCTCCCGGATAATCTGGGACTTTTTGAGCTTAGTCTGTATCAATGAAAAGCTGATAAAGTCCAACACGATCATGTGCATCTGTGGTGCAAAAAAAACACCAGAATCGTGGCACACACCAGCAGCTGTGACATCACTTTTCGCTTTCTGCTTTGCCTTTTGCAAGGCTGACAGTGGCAAGCATAAACCACACATTAACATGCTAGTAATAATATATTTTTACAGCTAGCATGAGTGCTTGGACTCAATGCGAACGCTGATTCTGACGTATCAAAATCGTGTCATATAAATGTCTGACCTAACTGCAAATTAAAAGTTTTGAAAAAGCAAGGCGAACAGTTTTTTCACCTATCTGTATTAGTATTTAAGTGTAATGATAGTTTCATTTACCCAGGTTTTAAAGTTTGCATTACTAAAAAATTTATTATATTTTTCATTCACCAAGCAATAAAAAAGTCCCTAACCTTATGTGTCGGTCCCTCATCGTCTAAAGCTTACAAGTTGAAGTCCTAATCATTCATAATGAGTTGTTGAATTTTAAACTGATTGTATAACTTGAATTTTATGTCTGGTTTTGTCTATCCTACCTGTATACCTGTTGTTTGCTTCCCCTTGTGGTGAAAGCAGGGTGGTGCAGGTGCCTGGGCTCAATCTCCTGTGCCTACTGAGCTGATAACAGTTAGATGTTAACAAGCACTGGCTCAGTTCAGCAGGAACCGGAGTTAGGCCCTCTAGAAACATCAACTCAGAGCTGCATTCAACTGGCGTGAACCATATGTCCACTTAGGATCGCACACAGCAGAAATCTACACATGCAATTAGTGTTGCCTATTTACTGTATACTGCACTGCACATGCAGCATTATAGCTGGCTTTTCTCCAACTGTAGTTGTGGTTTCTTTTTTCCTGCTCAAGAAGTCCGTTTGACTTTTCCCACAAATCCTCATCAAGGCCATTCTCCAAGAAACAGCCAGAGTGCAATCATCTGTTAATGAGAGCAGCGGAAGCACGTACCCACACATCCTCTCTTAATTTAACTCAGCTCAGTGTAAAGCTCGTGATGGAGGAAATCTGCTTCTGTTGGTTTGGTATTACTAAAACATCACAGGAGCAGAGTTTTTCCAGCTGTATTCACCACGTCTTACTGCTCAAAGGTTCCAGGAAAATTCCTTTGGATGTCATTTAAGCCAAGCGGTGTATTTCAGCAACTATTTGACGTGCTTTCAATTAGTTTATTTTTGCTCATAACTCTGGGAAACAGGCTAAATTGGCTAAATTAACAAACAAAAAAAAGTCCTTAAAATTATAACCATTTCACAAAATGTAAAAGTACTTTTTGCCCATTTTACTAAACTTGTTAAATACAATTAATGCTGTAATAATAATTAAACCTAGGTCAGGCTGTGGTACCACATTCAGAGGTCTATGAAATGTTAAAAATTCCAATAAAGATTTCATCTCTATAACTCAGGCTCAAGGTCATGTTTTTAGCATGTTTTATAATCTGACAACACCCTGATTTTGTGAGACATTAATAGGTGCTCAGTGCTAAAGGTGGATGCCACCTGAAGCTTTCTAAATAAAACCAGATCTTACGAGACTGCTACAACAGCAAAATGTTATAAAATAATAGTTTTTGGCCATTTTTTTTGGCAGAATGAGGAATATTATTGTTAATTTTGATATAAGTACATTTTACTACTTTCAGGAGAAAATGTGCATATCCCACCCTTTTGGCAATTGGTTGCTGGTGGTCACTTGGTGAAACTGATCACAAAGAGCTGCTGCACCGAAAACCTCCTTGTGATTGCGTTTCTTGCTAGCAGATTGCTGTGGTTGCCCACGGCAGGAATGAAGGACGCCGACTTGTCTGCACTTGCCAACTACTCGCTGAAACTGTGAAGAGGAAAACGGAGACTGTTCACCTTCAAAATAAGTCAGAACAGTTTTGAAACCAGGAATGGAGAATATTCATCCTCAGAGTAAAGCCCAAGTATGCCAGTGGTGACCTCACCACAGCTTTGTAATATTTATACCAGCAGTTCTCCTGAATGATAAATATCACCACATCAGCACAGCAATTTTTTTCAAACTATTGTAAGATCTCCCTCTGTGGATCTTCTGTACTGATATACCATTAAAATGGCAGTAATATCCAATATAATCATACACTTGTACCTTCAACTTGGCCGTGGTGGCAGCGGATGTGACATCACATTTGCTATATGGTGCCATTCGCCAGAGGGAGAATGGCAAAAGACAAAACTTTTGATTTGAAGGTGAGCCCTCTCCATTTCCTGTTAGCGTCATGAGGTTTTTGGTACTGCACCATCTATGAAACTGATTTGACCAAGTAAGAATTAACCTCCTGCAACCACTTGCCAACTAGTTGGGGAATTCACATTTTTCTCTAGGAACTGGTGGTTGCCGGGGAAGGGGGTCACTGACCGGTCTTATGGTCTGTGTGACTGGGGATTTTAAATGTTTGATTGTAACCAAGTAATTCTGCATTTCTGCAGTTGTACTTATACCTAACTGAGAGATTGGACCCAAGAGTGGACCCAAAACGCAGACTCAGATGGCAAAATTTATAAACAGAAAACAACCTTTATTTGGGGTGTAGAAGACGACCAGCTGGCAGCTGAAAACAAAGTCCAGATATCCAAATGGGTAAAACATGGGGGGGAAGCCTCACAGGCAGACAGCTACTGTAGTGCGACGTGCTGGAGAACACGAGCAGACTGAGAATTCAAATGCACAAGAACTACACAGCTGTGGAACTTAATCTGATAACGAGACATGGGGACATAAACTAAAAACAAGGAAACTATCAAAATAACACAGGAGGTAACTAAACATTCAAGCATTCTTACTGAACTCCACTTAACCTTTCAGACAAATTCTATAAAATTAGTCTGTTGAACAAATGCTGAAGTCCTGAATTTCCATTGCTGTGTCTACTGTATGTGCTAGCAAACAAGCGCTACACATCATTGCTTTAGAGACAAAAAACGTATTTAGAATATAGGAACATGTGTTGAAATTATGCATTCAGATGGTTATAATGTGTTACTAAATGTACATAACAGTCATAATAAAATCATTTCTGCCAATACAAACAAACAGTAGAATATTAAGATGAGTTTTAAATCCTTGAAGAAGAGGTCATGGCTGGGTTGTTAGCATGACCCCACTCATAACAACCCTACAAAGTTTTTATTAGAATTAATTCAAAACCTTTTGAGCCATCGTGCTCGCAGACAGAATGACCCGCACGCTACCAGAAACATAACCTCATTATGGTCATTAATCAGAAAAGCAATCAGCAGAGATTTTGATTATTAACAGTGGCAGCTGCAGCTTCTAACATCTGAATTGGCTGGTCAGGTTAATGTGACACTAGCTTGAATATCTTAACCTTTAGATTTGATGATTGAACAAAAGCTTTATTGTTAGCTGTAGGTTCAGTTCTGAAAAGGGGTGAACACCAGAAAGGTACCCCTTTTTAACTGCTGCAGCCTCTCAGTGACAAAGTGCCACTTAGATCCTGAGTTCACTGTCAGACTGTGTTTTTCCTAAAGAAAAATCTGTTGACTCACTAAGTTTAGTTTAAGTAAAAACTCCGAACTGAATAGTCATTAACTGGCTTTATATCTCACTGTGAGGCCAGGTGTTTTTGCCTTATAAGGATTTCATTTTGTCTTTGCCGTCATGTCTCTGTTCTTTCATTTATTGCTGTAAACATGTATTTTTCTTCTCTGATCAAGCAATTAAAGAGAGAACATTTAATATAGGAGAACAACAGGGTAGCTTTGAAAAAAAAAATCCAAAGCACTGGTTTCCAGATGAGCTTGGTTTATTATTTATAAATGAATCATCATGTCAGCATCTACGGACAGTAAAACACTACTACAGATTGCTCCCTTTTCATTAAATCATGTGCTTTGTCTCGTTTCTTAGAACAAGACATCATTAACCAATGTGCTCTGGCTCAAAAGGATTTTTAGAAGCAGTGATGCTTCTGGTGTTGTGTGAAGTACAAAAGGAGAGGATATGGGGGATTTATTTTTTTTGCTTCTCAGTCCCATTCTTTTCCTCTGTCTGGACTCTGCATCCATGAGTCATGTACCTGTTTTGGTTCAGCATCTGGCCTGTTGTATCTGCACACGATCCACATTATAAACACAATTGTATCCACACAAATGCTTACACAATGCTTACTTTTACACAGGTGTACCCACTCCCATAAGCTGAAAAAACATAGATAATTCACACACACGCGTACACTTCAAGCTTCATTTTTGCTCTGACCTTGCAGCATCGCACAATTAATGCATCATCCACGAGCCTTCTTGTGTTTCCTCTGTCTTAGAGAAAACACAACCATAATTTTATACTGAAGGAGAAGCCAGATTGCGTGACAGTGGATCATCTTCCCTATCTGAGAGAAACCACAGCAACAGCTGTGTGCGTGTGTAAATGCATGTGTGCGTTCAGCGCAGTCTGTGTTCAATATGAAAATGAATCATTTGAAAGTGTATGTCACGCTTGTTTGTGACAGTCGCAAACCCAAACCCAGAGTGAGGTCTCAGATTTCAGTGATTAAAGTAGACTCATACATCATAATGCTGGACATTTTAATCCTGCTCTTCAGAGGCTAGTTCACATGCAAGGCCACAAATAGAAAGGATGCGTATATGTAACACGCTGCTTTTAAATGTAACAAATTGGAATTAGGGGAAAGCTTGTGAGACACAGCCTATTCTGAAGCAGTCTCTGTTTATATTGAAATTGGTAACTAAAATCATCAGTCACGAGACGGGCACATTTATTTTATTACGTGAGACTGGAGAAGCTTAAAATAAGTCATTTGAAATTAATCAGATTTAAGAAATACGCAGGTCTGTGTGTTTTGGGCATTTTGAAATCCTTTAGCGAGTCAGCCGAGAAGAGAGATGAGAAAAATAAAATGCAGGCTGAGGTTATTTAAGGCTCCTTAATTGGCTCCAGTGTGAAAAGTCAGCTTTAGGGAAAGACTGAATGTGCTCTATGACCTGTGTTTGTATATTTAAATTTCTGCTTTGTGTGCTGTGTTAGCTGAAATCTGCGGCTTTGACCTCTGGATGTTTACTTAGTTACGTGTCCATCTGTGAATCAAAGATCATGTTTAGCTTCTAACGTCAAAGTAGTGTGAGCACATAAGTGCTATGCAAGCAGATCTAAGCTGCACTGACATTACTGCGGCGGCAGCGTGGAAATAAACTGGTTTATACTGAGAGGGGAAGCAAAGATGTTTACTCCAACACTTATAGGTTGTCAGTGTGAATGTTGAAATTGTTCTGTCTCAGCACACATCTGAAGTTGGTTATGATACAGGCTGTGAGACAAAATCAGCTTTAACACACCGCTCTGTCCAATCTCCACAGTGGGGATGCAAAAGTCTTGTGTGAAGCTGGAAACCAAACCTAGAATTATTTGGTGGCTCACGCTGATCAGCCATAACATTAAAACCACTGAGTGGTCCGGTGAAATTATCTCACCATGATACAATGTTCTGCAGGGAGATGTAGCATCCTGGCATCACGGGGATGTTACTTTGACATAAAACATGTGCATACACACTTGCAAACCCCATGGCAAAGGGCTCTCTCCATCAGGAGCTCCACTACACTGCAAGAAGTGCCCAACTACCACTGGATGACAACAAGAACCCATATCTTAGACCCATCTGGCACTTATGCTCCTGAACAATCTTGATCCAGCTCCAACCCACAACAACTGGACACTCCCATAAGCCTACTGGCCATGTCTTCATCAGTCAGTGCTGCTGTGGCAACACAACAGGGATCTGCAATATTAATTCGATTTTTTTTAATACTCTGGCTGCTCATTTAGCTTTTTTTATTCATTAAATTTCAACATATAATTAAAAGAAAAGTAAATAAACACACAAAAGATGAAATTCCATCCAGGAAAGCTAAGAGGATAGATACGAGGAAGCTGGCAACTAACCGTCTGCACTCTTGAGAAAATCTTTTTCAGCAAACTGATCAAAAAGGGGAAACACTGTGCAAAATCCAGATAACTGTATTGTCTGCATATAACTTTACCAATGAGAGCTGCTGGACGATTTTCTTGATAAAGGATCATTACACTTCTGTATTATAGATTAAAAGGTGCCACGGCATAACGGATGAGTCTTTTCCTTCTGCCTTAAGTCCACTTTCCCCTTTAGAACGTGATTTCAAGATTGCAAGAAAGGTGCAGGTGGATGCTGGGGTAGTGGCGATTTGAGACATTGCCATCTGCCTCCAATTTGGGCCTTAACCAATCCAATATGGAATTATTCGGCTCACCATACTAAACGCCCTTCCTGATGCACCAGTCACCCTTATTTGTTCTTGGGACTGGCATGATGGGTGCACTGGCATGTTTTCTTTTGAAATGCCAGGAGAACCCAAACCTCCTGGAGAAAACCCACTGAGGCATGAGGAGAACATGCAGAAGAGTCCTGCCCTGGTTTCAATCCAGCACCCTCTTGCTGTTATCTAACGATGCTAACCACCGAGCCCCTGTGATCCCACCATGCTTTACCCTCAACAACAGGCCTGGTTGCCACCACAAAGGGGAAAAAAATGTACTGCAAAACAATACCCAACATAAGAAATTATATTTCACCAGCGTAAATCAGCAACATGAAAACATTATTGAAACAGTCAAAAGTAAAATGAACTCAGCACAAGAACATAATTCACCGTTAACAGCAAGGCACATAGTGCACATTGTTGACAACATAAATAAGCAAGCAGACAGGCGCCACGACATCACGCATAAGCAGATCAGCAGGAGAGCCATAAAAGAGAAGCAGATACTCATAACTCATAACCTACTGGCATGGTAGCACAGTGACTTAACCAGAGTCACGACACCAATTCCCAAATTACGCGCTCACACAAAAACACTTATTTCATGATTTTAAGCAGTTATTACCAAAGAATAAGCCTTTTTTAAAAGATGATGAGAGCATCTACAGCAGGTCAGTAAAACCTCCGTGTTTGGAGTGTTTCCAATTAATGGGGACCAGAGTTTTGATGACCTAGTTCCAGTAGTGCAGTGTATCACACTGAAACCATAAAAAAAACACAAAACAAACGAATCTGGCATATTTTCCTTTCAAGCTTGTCTCTTTGGACATTCCTACAACACTTCCTGCTCCGCAGTAGGTCTCTAGCTAGATGTTTTGACCACTTGCATCCACCTTCAGATGTGGACAGTGAAGACAGAAAACTGCCATTTGACCGCTGAGCTGGAGACCCAGCTCTCATCAGCAGTGATGATCCTTGACATAAAATGTTTTGTTCCATTCTGTGTCAAGATGATCCCACACTACTTCAGTAATTCTGAGATTCAGGCTCTGGGGAGGCCAATCCATGGTTAGTAGGGCTCTAATTTGTGTTTCTCTCTCCAGGTATGCTTTTATTGCACTGGGAGTGTGTTTGGGATCATTGTCATGCTGAAAAATGAAGCCATTGCCAATCAGAATCTTTAGAGATTATGTTGTAGATTAAACATTATATTTTTTGGCATTCATGATTCCAAGACAAGATCCCACACACCACTGGCTGAAATGCAGTCCCAAACCATGACAGAGCCTCCACCATGTTCTATAGAGGGCTGTAGACATTCACTGTTCCTCTCTCCTGACCTCCTCCATACACACTGACCACAGTTTGATCCAAAACTTTTAAATTTGGACTAATGCCTCCATAAGAGCTCAGTTCTTGTGTAATCTGGATACCCCAGCATTTTCTTCCTGTTTTCGATCTTTACAGCCATCCTACCAATGAGACAATTTCTGATTAGATAGATGGATCAGTCGATGGATAAACTGAAGGGCCAGATGCATCTCTCAGGTCCTTTGTTGGATTTTTTTCCTATTCCTTAAGGACATTACTTTTAGATGCTGTTCGCCTGCTGTAGATGTTTGGTTTTTTTTAGACCTACCACTTCTTCTTTTGTGCTCTACTTGTTCCGTTTCCTCAAAGGACACGCGGCACACTAGGCCAAAAAGCTCTTAGTTTTCAGCTAAGAGCTTTGTGGGAATCACCTTCTTCGTGCAACAATACTATGTTATGTCTGTCAAACTGCTTTTAAATGCAGTAGAATTGCAACAACATATTTTAGAGCAATAATTCTTTTTGTATATAAAACCAGAGGCTCTCCACTTACATATCATGCATTCAACGTGTCCCAGAGTGCTGCATCCTTCCTCTAACGGGTTCGCAGTAATCCCATAAGGAGCACAAATAACAAAATTTACTCCATGTGCTTTATGTCATGGATAGCTGTGGCAGGCAGGTGAGGTTGGACCCCAAAGGCAGGACTCAAAGGGCAAACTGAACTTTTAACATGGTTTTCTTTAATAAATAAAACAAGAAACAATGAATACACTAGACTGGGGTTGGATGGGTACCAGAGCAAAAACCAAGACCTGGAACAGGAAGCCACATGGCAGAGGGGATCATTGACAAGGAACAACAACAAGCAACAAGGTAATCAGGGAACAGGCAACAGGTGAGGGGCACAGCTGAATACAATTACACAAACGAGACATGGGGAAAGCAAAACTAAACACAAAGCACATGGGACAAAGGACTGTCAAAGTAAAACAGGAAACAAACAAGCACGGGACAGAGACACAGACTAGTCACAACACTGGGAATAAAATACAAAAACACACAAGGCCAGGGGCGTGACAAAAGGGCAAAACAGATGCTAGAACACAGGCGCGGGGAGACAGGAGCAAAGGGAACCAGGAAATCAAAATCTGATGGATAATCAAAACTAAATGCAAATTGGAACAGGAGCTCAATGAAAACAGAACCTACAAGAACTAAACACAAAATGCTGGGCACACGGCCCGGGACCATGACACTTTATCATTGTCATTAGCATGTACAGCTATGGCATTTCTGTATCTAGCATAATATGAAGATACAAAACACAGTTTTCAATTTCTTTGTGGATTAGTGCACGTGTTAGCTACTTTATGTAGTAACTATGGATTACCTTCATATGTATAATTATAATTGGGGTTCTGAAGCTTCTATAGTGAGATGGAATATTCCACAGGATGAAACTACAGCACGTTCCATCCCCTGAGTTAGGTGTTTTTTATGCTCAAATGTGAGGAGAGTGGTGAGGACAACTGAGAAAATCGAGTCTTCTCTTTCCTCCATTTAAGACCTTGCAACAATGCATTGCTTATCCCAAGCAAACAGCATCATCAGTGACCCCTCGCATCCTCACTGTGCTCTGTTTCCCCTGCTGGCTTCTGGTGAAAGATTCAGGAGTATTCGGTGCAGGACCACCAGGTTCTGTAACAGTTTTTTCCCCCACGTCATTAGACAGCTGAACTCTCAACACTTAGGACGTTTTCAAGGACTACTGAGCCATATGCCGCCTGCGCATTAATTATCTACCCTCCTACAAATATGAACAGCAACAATTTTTTAACTCCACTAGCCACTTTATTTATATTTATATTTATTCATGCTGTTATTTATAAGCGGTTATTTATAGGGTCTTCATACATTACATTATGTAAACTTTTTAAATCTATGCTGGTATACAATTTATTGTACTTTTTACATATCTAAAAATGTTCTGTGCGAGCCAAAAATGCAACTAAATTCTGTTCTACGTACATTGTGTGTATAATGAATGACAATAAAGGTTGTCTATCTAGGAACAATGACTGGACTGAAAATAAATGAAAAAGCAGCTAATGTGCCAATTTTTTTAGATTCATTTGGAGTCTCATCTGTCTCTACTTACTTATCAGACTCGCTGTACCTCTGGTGGGGTGTGGGTAGGATGTAACATATCCTTACGACAATCTTCAACCATCACATCACCTGGCACTCAGCATGAAAAACGAATAACTCGACTCTGGTGGCCTTCTGCACCGCTGAGCTTACCAGAGACTGAGAAAAAACGATCAGTCTGTGAATGAAGACCTATGTGGAGAGGTTTATAACTCTTATTACCTCTGATATAATGATCACAGCACTTCTGAATGCACTCAACTATCCAAGCTGAGCAAGGTGCAGGGGTTGTGCTATAATTGGTCCCTTTACGCTACTAGACCCCAGCAAGAGTTCGCAATGCTGCCTGTTGTTACAGAACATGGTTCATTTACTGAAATTAGCATGGGATATCTGCTGTTTATTGATGGCACTGAGCTTTGGGTTTTCTCACCTATTTTCACTGAAGCAGTTGAGAAAAAAGTGTGCACCATCCCACATTTGTAAGCAGGGTTACCTGCTAGAGCTGGTGCCTCTCTAGCTGCATAAAGGGGAAGAGTTTGGGTTCAACATCTCCCTGAATTTTGTGATCATTAGGAGCAGTATGACGAGCACTGGCATATTATCTGCTTGCTAATTTTGTGTATACCCTGGGTAGTGTGTGGTGGGTTTATCAGAGCATTGTAATTGATAATAGCTGCATGTCTTGGCTGAAACAACACCGGTGAGAGAGAACCAGAAAAAAAACATTGCAAGCACTGGGTAGAGCAGCTTTATGGCTTCTAGTGGAAACCAGGCGCAAACTCAAGGCTTCAGTTTTTGACAATAACTGGTTGATGTATTCAAATTATTCCACTAAAGGACAAGCAGAGGTGATTTTATTGTAACAAATGTGCCAAACATGGTGTGTCTAACATGGCATACAGACCTGTTCCAGCTCTTCCATTCATCTAACATTTTTCACTTTTCCTCATTGAGTTTTTATTGCTTTATCTAATTTGTAAATACACAATAATCCTCCTTTAAAGCTTGAGCACAAATTCCCGCAGATAAAATCTGCAAGCTGGGAAGCAAAAATCTAATCAGAATGCATCTGACATCAAATTTTATGAAAGCTGTGAACTGTAGTGAGTTTGCGATGGATTATCAACACAGTCATATATCAAACACCAACTCCGAAAAGGGCCAGACGACGTGAGGAAACACTAACAGCAGACGGCAGGGTAGCGTAGAAAAAGACTGATTAGGTTAAAGATGCTAATTAGAAGGGGGGGGGGGGGTGTGCAATGAAAGAATCAGTCTGGGGTTTTAAAAAAAAACA
>VOQJ01048161.1:16687-32285 GCA_015052665.1 Apistogramma diplotaenia | reverse complement strand
ACTGAAAAACTCCGGAAAGCGGCACCGTTGTTTTTAAGAAAATTAAAAAAAAAAAGAAAAAAAAAGAGGGCAGGTTAAAAGAAAATGCAAGAAATATGAAGGTTGCTCACCAGGTTGAGACTTTGAATCTCCTTCCCACACAGATATGAACTCTTTCTTTTTGAAGAGGTTATCTTCAGTGGTTTGGACTTTGCTGTACTGTCTTCTGTGCTTTTTTATCATAGCACTCTGTGTCTTTGTTTCCTCGGGGCAGACTAGTCGCTCACAGCAGTGTCCCGCTACCTTGAGCCGCCTTGGTTTGGCACAGCCCGACATGGGTAGCGCGAATTCACGTGGGCACAGGGAGATGCATCCAACTGCACCGTCAATGCAAGTGCACTGGTGTTTGCAGTTTGGATGGAAGGTTTCCCCGTTCTGGTAAATCTTGCTGTTGTACTCGCATGTTCTCCCATTTAATTTGGCTGTCAAAGGGAAGCAGAGAAAGGCTGATGTGAGAAAAGGTGAAAACAAGAAAAGCCAGAAGAGAGAAAAGAAGCCGGTGTACCTCGACAGACGCCCTTATCCGACCCATATCCAGCTCCAAAGTTGCACTCCAGTCCCTTGGTAGCGTCACACGGATGTGTCTTGCTGCAGTCTTCAAAGAGTTGCCGGGCACAAACCTTACAACATCCACAGCTGTCCAGCATGAGGCTGACTCCGGCTGCACATGTTGGGACTTCAAGGGGACACCGGCAGTCGTCTGGACATCCGGCTGACACCTGAGATTAGACCAAACATCCCAGCTTTGTAATCAACATGCTTTCACCTAAATCTATCTTTGTATAACACGACAGTAGGCATCACAGGTCTTTTTCTTCCTCACCAGTGTAATGCAGAAGATTTCAGCTACAAAGACTTTCCACATCTTGTTAAGCTGAAGCAATCTTTCCCGAGTGGGAAAAAAAAAACAGTCTCCTTGATAGCAGCAGCCCTGGCAGTGAGATGATGAGTTTTTGATGAGTCCCCATCTCCTTTTATCCACTTCAGCCAGATCTGACGTAGGCTTAAAGAGGTGTCCCGAAACTATGAGAGGAATGCTTCTCCGCGAGTCCTCCCATAAGCCCAGCAGACGTTGCCCCCCACCCCCCTCCTCTCACACACAGTGTGCCAAGAACCACCCCGTGCAGCTTCCACCTCTAGCCAGGGCTTTCTCTCCGGTTTCATCATGTCATGGTTTATTTTATTATTTCCAACCAAAGGGATATTTCTGACTTTTCTAGCATCACAAAGATTCTCCAAAAATAAAATATTACATAACATACAGAAGAATAGTGCGGACAATTCATTGAGTGCAGTGCTGAGAACGGAAGTGTCTGTTTAACTGTGTGCTGCTCTGAGAATGCATTGTTCATTTTTATATTATTTCTACATTTTCTTTAAGTTTAATTCTCCTTTTTTTTTAATGTATATAAGTCTTAACCAAGAGTGTACCAGCTGGGGGTGTACCACACATGTACTGTATGTATACCCGGCAGCTGCAGTGCGTGTGAGCGTGGCTCCTTTAGGGACTCGACACCGGGCTCCTGCAAGTTCTGACATAAATATTGAAGGGAAGCCACATATTTCTACAACCAAGTGAATTTCTCCCTCAACTGAAGTTGCGTTCAGACTGTTGTTGGCAAATAGTTCAAATAGTGTTTATATTTTACAGCCTTGCTCATGTTACAGATTAAATTTCCCTCAGTTACCTCTTATAAGAGTGTGTGTGTGGATGGATTTGAGTTTGACTTTAGGATTTCATGAAGGACACAAGAGCCTCCTGGAATGTATGAAGCTTGGTAATCTTTTGTTTAGTCTAAATCAGAGCAGTCAGAGACGCATGACAAAAAAATAAGAATAAAAGGAGAACCTAAGCAATGCCTGAAGCAACATTCCTTTCAGGATGAACACTGCAGGTTTCTTTGAAATAGATGCCAGCGTACAAAGCATTTTCTTCCATCCACATCAAAGAACAATGGCATTTATAAGGGAGAAAATGCCTTTCCTTTAATTATAACCTGTGAGAATAAGCGGCTGAGCAAAGCAGATTGGCACAGTCTCCTTCTTCTCTTAACTAAGGCCAGTTTGAGTCAGGGCCAAATCCAGCAGATGAGGAGTGAATAAGCAAGTGTGAGCTTGGTTAGTTTGCCGATAGCTGGAAATCGCTGACTGTTGCGGTATGGAGTGAAAAGCACCCTCCAAAACTGTAAAATAAAGATTCTGCACAAACATGTCGGGTAAAAGGAACAGACGAGGACGTGGAGGACCATCTGCATGTCACGTTCCCACAGTTCAGAAAATAAATGTAAAATAAAACGGGGGTGAAAGGTAATATTTCCTCTTTCTTAACGCCACACCTCAGTAACACCTGGTTCTGCGTTCACAGGTCAGAATGAGATGCAAAGGTTTGCTGGTTCGCGGGTTTAGAGACATAAAAAGCTTAAAGGAATCTTTATCACTATATTGGAGCAGATATCAGTGAGACCATACCACTGATACCACTGTTCTGATATCACTGTTTGTACCTGTCTGCATTTATGTTTTCAAAAGGAAATGTTAAATAAAAAGGTGCAATAAGCTCCAGCTGTGCTGCTTCTATTCTGCTGGTCAGTGTATTGATTTATTATATTTATGCCTTGAAAAAGTCTAGATGCAACAACATTTCCAAGATGCATGGTTGCAACTTAGTTCATATCAAGGCTGTGACCAAATGAGCTTTTCAGCATCTCAGAAGTCTCTCTAAACTCACAGGTCTAGAGAAGCTTATTTGGGCCTTTATTTTTTGTAGTGCCGATACTGCAATTCTTTTTTTTTTAAATCATTCTCCCCCAAAAAACTATTAGACAGTTAAAGTCAAATCAGAATTCTGCTGCTAGTGTTTTAACTAAAACCAGGGCGATATCGCTCCAATTCTCAGCTCCTTGCAGTGGCTTCCTGGAAGATACATGTATAAAATGGAGTTCAAAGTATTGCTTATTGTCTTTAAACTGGTTGGGCCCCTGAATATATATGTTTACTGAATACAAACCAGATGCACAGATGTGAAAATAAACAGGGTGATTGCAGCATTTAAGCTGTAATGCTGTCCGCTGAGGTCAGATCCTCCCCAACCTATTTTTTAAAAACAAGCTAAAAACAGTATTATTGATTACTGCTTTTAAATAATCACTTTTTTTTCTCTTTCAGTTCCAGTTGCTGAATCCTTGCAGCATTTTCTCATATCTTGCAATTTACCTCTTTTATAAGAGCTGCATGTAATTACTTGAAGATAATTCTATCACAGAGACTTTTAATCTTCCCACAGATATTTGATACATGCCAGGGGTGGACTTGTATTGTGCATCACCCAGTTAAAATTACATATCCCTGATACTTAATGGGATACACCCAAATGAGTAAGGTGGGTGGACAGGTGGGTTGTAATGGGTTGTAGAAAAAAGCAATAAAAGAAGTAACTTTGCACATATTCAGGCTATAACACAAACAGACACGATATGGTATTAAAATTCTGAGGCGGAAAGGTAGACGTACCTCCTCAGTTACACATGTTGTAAAAACCACAGTGGATGTGAGGCCACAGTGGTGTCTTGGCTCTTCTGTGAGAGTGGGACATGAAGTCCAATTCCTGACATCATTCCTATAAATGCCTTCTTTTCTTTGTGTCTGGCGCTGCACAAAGGGCACTCAGGAGTCAGCACACTGCGATCATCTGGAACGCACAGCCGGTTATTTCCAGGATGCTGCACTCTGCTCTCCAGCATGAATGATGGGAATTGTCACGGAGAGAAGTGGGCTCGCATCGTCAGTTCCTGTTAATGCACATTCAACAATGTCTTTTTCTATGTAAAGACAACAATCCACGCACAGTTCAGACCTTTGAACATCTGACATTTCTTCCTGCGACACTTATCCCACAGACATTGCTGCGGTGCAACAGCAGCCAAACAGCTGCGAGAGTTTCAAAATCATTTCGAATCATTATCACCGCATGAAAATTTTACAAATAATAAAAGTCTTGAAGGAAGCGACTGAGGCCTGTGGTCAGATTTACCGTTGGCAGACATTTCTGCTTGCTAAAGGCATTTTCACACACTGCAGGGCATGACAAAACAAGCCGGAGAAGAATCTTCTCTATTTGTGAAGCATTGAGATGAGAGGAGGTGAAAATCTGTATGTTTTCAGCCACTGTATGATCGATTTCATGTCTGCTTTAGTTTTTTTTTTAAATAAAAAAAATGTATCATTACTAGTTGAATAGCTAGCCTTTTGACTAGTTCATGCAGCTTTATTTGTGTATAAATTGAATAATTTATATAAAGTCAGCTCCACCTCATATTATTAAAATGCTTCTTAATTTCTATATATTAGTAGTAATTTTATTACACGATACACATTAGATGCTGATGAACCTGAAAGGGCGCTGAGTCCCTGCTGCAACAACCGTGCTTTGGTATCCAAGGAGCTGCCAGTCAAACACAGACCATGCAGCTACGCAGTCTTTCAGTTTAATCAGGCAAAGTGGGTGAGAGCTTGGATATGCACAACTGCATTTAAACACACACTTATGAAAGACAATATATTTTGCTGATACAGTTTCAGAGAGGTGTTCAGTGCCGTGACCTTTTCTTACACTTTTTCTGCCCATCACATTTGTACAGTGTAACATAGACTAAATATTAAATAAACTACAGACTTAGTTCAGACTGCATTAATCTTAGGTGCACATAAAAAAAAAAACTGTCAGGCACATCTCGAATTGGCCACAGACTGGTTGAAAGTGCTTTAAGGTTCTTGGACTTTGTAGAAGTTCCATTTTGGATACTTCACAATGAAATTTTTTCTTATCTGACAGCAGCGATTATTTTGCACTTCATAATTCTACCTACAAAACATGCAATCAAATTGAAAAGTATAATCATTTCTATCATTAAAATGCCTGAGCTTTACCTCAGACTTGCCACTTCTGTCCTATGGACCACGTGTTTGACACCACTGGCCGATAGTGTATTAGGTTTGCTGAAGTAGGTGTTCATCCAGACACATGCAATGCTTGTTTTTCTCTAAATGCAGGCTATCAGGGAACACAATGTGGTGTTTAGCCCAAACGTGGTGTTTGCGTGAGAGAAGGTCTGACAGCGCCACCCAGTGGAGTTAATTAGAACAGCGCGTCACCGTCGTCGGAAGCGTTGAAGCGCAAGAAGTCAAACAGCAGGGCTCAAAGCCGAGAAAGTGGCTCATTTTCGACCTGTTCTGGTAAAGTAGCAGAGGTCTGAGGGCGAATATGGACTTTATGTTTGAAGTTACCGGCATAAAGCAGCTCTGACGTCTCTGCCGTGTGTGCTTCTCTCTTGTCGTAGTTAAACATCGACACAATCAGGAAGTCCGGGGATTTTTTTTTTCCGTTCTTGAGGCAAAATAAGTTGAATGGATGGTCGATACGGCACTTTTTATCGATTAATAATAAGGTGTCAGGTCATTTAACGTCTACTGTTGAGTTATTGTTACAGTTTTAATTCACTATTACGAGATTATTAACTGATCTTCAGTCGTTACTCGTTACCACCTGGATTTTCACTTCGCGGGGGGAGAGCAATGGATGCTCCTCACCTCACTGAAGATGAGATGGCAGAGATAAAGAAAGACGTGAGTATCATAATCCAATCAATGGCATCCTAATCCTATCCTGGCTGATGTCTGTGGTGAGGTGAGCCCGGGGGAAATAGATTTACTGCAAAATAGTTGTACCTCGTTTGTCGTTAAGGGCCTTTTTAAAGGAGGAAATACCCACCACTCCCTTTCTGTGATTACACCATAATCATTTTCTGTCAGATTCACCAGCAGGATAATAGGTTTGAACTTTAGGGCACTTATGAACATGACAGTTTTTGGTTGGACGGGGAAAACCCTGGACTCTTGTGCTTCCTGTTCCTTGTCACCTCACTTTGCTCTATTTTTGTCTTCTCTGGTTGCCCTCTGTGGATCTTCAGGTCCTGACTCGAATGCGGCACTACCTCTGTGATAAAATCAGAGCCGATCGCCACCTGGACTACCTGCGATCCCGCAGGATCCTGACGCGAGACGATGCAGAGGAGATCAGCTGCCGGACCACGCAGACCAAGAGGACGGCCGTGCTGCTGGACATACTGGCTGAGAACCCCCGCGGCTTAGACGCTTTGATTGAGTCGATCCGAGAGATGCGCTCGCAAAACTTTATCATCACTAAAATCACAGACGAGGTGCAAAAGGCCAAAAACGAGAAGCTCGAGTCCCTCAGAGGTTAATACTGCAACACCCGAAATAGCTGTGTGGTGCAAATCAGTGACAAGTGTTTAACACTTTCGTTTGATAGGATTTAAAATGCTTCCCTTTTTTTCTCCTTCTGTCACTCAGCAGCAGGAGCTTCCAGTTCCTCATCTGACTGCACTTTCAGCACTCCAACCTCAACCAGCGACCTCCCCTCGACCTTCTCAAGCAACTCCACCTTGCTCTTTCACCCCGATGGCGAGCGAAGCCCTTCCAGCTCAGACGTAGCCGCGTCTCTCAATCTGCTGTCTTCGCAGAAAGCTGCAGACTCATCCTCCGTGGCTAGTGCTAGTATCGCCATAACTTCCACAACTTCCTCAAGCCTCCCAAAGCCGGGAGACCCCGGGGCGCCTCCTGTGCCGGACGAGGTAATGGTCGAGTCCCCCTCCAGCATTGATGCCGGAGCGCCGGGGTGCACCAGCACCGGAGGGGACCCAAATTTCCAGCCTCTCCGGTCACGCTCTCTCGCTCCAACTTCAACAAGGAGCATCTTTTAGGAGCGCACCCCAAAAAAGACAGTCCACGTGCAGTTAAAGAGACAACACTCAGCCTCTCTTTTTCTGTGTTGTATTTGCCTTTGGTGAGGCACACTGTGAGAAACTGCTGCCTATGGGATATTTTTATATACCACCACTATATTAGTCACGTTTTAGAGGGGAAATAGGGGGTAATTTCAACACTGAAGCTGGGATAACTTTTAAAGTTTTGTTTTATTGTCTTAAACTGGTGCCAATTTGTTCATATCAAGAAACACACATACACACAAAAACCGAGGCATGGGGATAACTGCCTAGTTTAAAAAGGAAAATGTGACTAAAATCAGAAAAAGGTGGCATCAGAGAAGAAAGAGGAAATCTGCGCATGCATCAGATGTATTTCTAACATGGTTAGATTTCCAGTATGATCTATCATGAGCTAAGAAAATGTGACTCACCTGCTCTCCACTGACTGGAGGTGTGACTTTCTGATGAGCTGTAGGCTGAGTGCAGCTACCATGTTTTATACACTGGAATGACTTGACTGTGTGTGTGTGCGTGTGTGTGTGTAAAGAGCCAGCTTTGGAACCCAAACTGATGTTTTTCTCTCCTTTTTTTTTGTGCATCAAGTCGACAAGAATTTACTTTTGTGTTTTTGTCACTACAGCAGTCTTGAATTACAAAACACAGTTTCTGTCATGTCCCACTTTTTCCTTCATTCACTGGTGATGTAATAATGATCTATGGCAAACTAAAGTTTATATATATATATATATATGTGAGAACTCGGCTTGTGTGTTTCTTTTCTTTTTTGACTGTGTGGTTGATTTTCTCTAGGGATAAGGAGGATGATTAAAAAAATGCTAGATTGCCGATAATTGTTGAAAGAGAACGTTCAGTAATGTGATGATTGACAGGCCGCTAATGGGTAAATGCACTATCAGCTTCTGGGCATGCAGAGGTTCTGTAACTGAGAGGTTTTTTTTTGCTCTGGAAAAAAACTGGAAAAGCTGCCGTTGGCGCAGAGGAATGACAGTCTGCCGTGGTGACGTCTGCCGTGGTGACTGTGGCACCTGGTTTTCATACCCGCCTGAGAAGCCCTGAGTGTGAGACTGACCGTGCTTTGGATCGCTGGTGCTCAGCAGGTGCTTACAGGTATTTCATTTGTTATCCTTATTGTATGTAGGATGAAGTTTAACATGTAGTCAGCTGCTCGTTTGTAAAAAAAAATAATAATAATAATAATAATCTTAGTCGATGTTAAAATTTGAGCAGCTTTATTAATCATCTGAAATCTGTACTTTTCTCTCTGATGCTCTGGTAAATAAAAGGGGTCAGTGTGTGCTAACCACACAGCTGTGGTTTTGTAGTGTGTTATAGCAGTTTGTTGCATAATTAGTCTGTAGTGAAGTACAAAAATGTAACTATAAAGGAGACAATAGCAACAGTGAGCACATTCTGGAGAACCAGTTAGATAAAAATCAAAATGCATGGAATGGCCGAATGCTTTCTTTATCTTATCAAACATTTGTGATGTGGAGATTTTACAAAACTGTCGTCGCTCTTCAGCCTAATGGAGGAGTCCGAGCAGCTTTTGGCTGCCAGGTCAGAGGGCAGCAGGCAAAACGGCCACTGCAGCCTGGATACAAAGGTGGTGGAGGATTTCAGACGGAGGCTCAAATACTTCTTCATGAACCCGTGTGAGAAGTACAGAGCCAGGGGTCGGATACCATGGAAACTGATGATACAAATATTAAAAATTGCAATCATTACTATCCAGGTAATCCTTTGATTAAATGTGAACGTGTGACAGAGGTTAGCAGCTGTGAGATGACATCTGCGTAACTTTCTTCCCTCCGTTCCCACACAGCTCATCTCTTTTGGCCTGAGCAATGAGATGATGGTCACTTTCAAAGATGAAAATCTGATGACATTCAGGAATCTGTTCCTCAAAGGATACAAGGATCACCAATACGGAAGCTCTTTCATTTACACCAAAAGAGACGTGTACGAGCACATTAACTACATTATCAATAAGGTGCTGAAAACTTCACGTGGCATCTTTCTATATCATTTCTCTTTATAATTTTATCTAATTAAAACTGTCACTAAAACTTTGTTTGTTTATCTTCTCAGTACACCAATCTCCAAAACCTCACCGTAGGGAACCTCATGTACGAGCAGGTTAATGGTGACTACACTCCTCTGACCGTGTGTCAAGTGTTTTACAGAAACAGCACCATTGATCCTGAAGATGACACCTTTGATATTGATCCGCATATCGATGAAGGTACAAAAGCGTAAAGTAGCTGCACAAGCGGCACTGCCTTGGGTTCTTTCCACACATATTCGATTTATTTACGGAAGCTGATTCATGGCACGAATGGAAAATAATCACACTGCACACTTGTGACGTGATAAGAGGAAGCTCGTTCTGGAGTTCACAGGGATTCGTGCTTAACCGTTCCTCTGCTAAACTAAAAATCGACTTCTGAACACATTTTCTCCCCCCACAGATTGTATTTCCATACATCCTATGCAGCCATTGGACAATAACACTTTGGCAACACATGTCAACTTCTCTTTGGATTTCAAAAGGTGACTAAACTAAAAAGACTGGTTTCGTGCCCAGTGGTAAGAGTGCTACCTGCTAATATTATGTTTGTGTGTCCAGGCTGCTATCAGTGAACATCTACCTCAGTCTGAAAACTATCAATCTGCAGACTGTGCGGCACCATGAGCTGCCAGACTGTTATGACTTCCACATAGTGGTTAGTGACAGTGCCACACCCTCAACTCAGCTTTTAAGACATACAAACAAATTCCATTTTACAAGCTCAGAAATAACTGCGATCACAAACTGTCCTTTGTTTTAACACAGATAATATTTGACAATCGTGCACACAGTGGGAAGATAAAGGTTGATATTGAAAATGATGTTAGAATTTATGAATGCAGCGACTGGAACGTGGAAGGCGCCCGTGAGTAAAATTGATACTCAAAGACACCAAAAAGCACAACACTTGTAACTGTTATTGTTTCTAAAGGCAGCAGGGGGCGTAGTGACACTTTTCTCCTACCTAGACGTTGACATACACTCATCATGGGCATTAATGAAATAATAATTTGTGATTTTATTATTATTATTATTTATTATTTCTTTGAACTCCTCTTCTTCACCAATTCTGCCAAGAACAGTGATCAGCTATTCAGCCAGAATTATGCCAGAAGCTTGTTCGAGGCTACCAAAAGCATCTGGTTAAAGTGCAGCTTGCTATGGGACATTTATACAAATATTAGTGAGGTTGTACTGTATGTATATATTTGATCCTCTATGTATACTTTTGAGCCTGTGCGGATTAGAGAAAATCCAAAATAAATTAAAATCTGTGCATCCAATTTATGTTTTTAAAGTCACTAACGATGTATTGAAATAAACCATTAGAAGTCCATGACATTAATGCGGGTGATGAGTGCATGTACGTTTTTGACCACAGCTGCATGATCTGAGAAAAGACAAAGTCTGAGCACAGACAGAAGCAACAAAAATGTTAACACCTGATCTCAAAAACTGCAGCTGGGAAGAACGATTATCTCCTGTTGTCATTCGACTCTGTGGTCATCCTCGCCTGTGTCACCTCTCTCATCCTCTGTCTACGATCTGTCATCAACGGTGTCCAGCTCCAGTTTGTAAGTACCACTATGAAGACATTTTTGGTGAATATAAATGTAAATGTTTGCTTAAGTAATCTCACTGCTGATTTGCTTTGAAAAACAAATAAAACTGTTTGTTTCATGTTGGACTGAATTCCTGGTTTGCTTCTGGTTGGGTTTTTTTGACAGTACATTGATTTCTCATACGCAGGAGTTCACCATATTCTTCTACGCCTACTACAATAAAATTGTGTCTTGGTCAGACCGCTTGGAGTTTGTGAACGGCTGGTATATCCTCATCATTGTCAGCGACACACTGACCATCGTTGGCTCAGTGCTGAAAATAGGAATACAAACAAAGGTTTGCTTTATTTATTTATTTGTAGTTATTGAATTGTCACATATGGCTCACTGGAGGTATCAGTGCATGTTTTCCAAATGGTCTCAAATCAGTACTGAAATCCTCATGCGTCTAGTGTTTTTATGTTTTTTATTGTATTAATTTTTTTTCTGTTGGCAGTTCCTAACAAACTACGATGTCTGCAGCATCTTGCTGGGAACAGCCACGATGCTCGTCTGGGTCGGTGTCATTCGTTACCTAAGTTTCTTCAAGAAATACAATGTAAGAACTTCCACGAAAGTGCACAATAGTATCAGTTCAAACATTTCAAGCACAAATGCATACCTGTAGGAACTGAAGCCTTTGTTTCTTTTTTTTTTCTTTATTTTTAGATCTTAATCTTAACTTTAAGAGCAGCATTGCCCAATGTGATCCGATTCTGCTGCTGTGCAGCCATGATCTACTTTGGGTACTGTTTCTGTGGCTGGATTGTCCTTGGACCTTACCATGAAAAGGTAGAAACTTTTTAAATTCATATTTCACAAGCATCACAAGTGATCTGTTCCGGCATAATTTACAGAAATATTTTTAAAAAACTGATTCTCATTAAAACTTTGCTTTGCAGTTCAGAACACTGGACAAAGTGACAGACTGCCTCTTCTCTCTCATCAACGGTGACGATATGTATTCCACCTTTCTGAAGATGAGAGACAAGACCTACATGGTGTGGCTCTTCAGCAGACTCTACCTCTACTCCTTCATCTCTATCTTCATCTACATGGTGCTCAGTCTGTTCATTGCTCTCATCACTGACACGTACGAAACCATCAAGGTCAGTCTGAGTCACCCCAGTATCTGATATCTTGCAGGGATGTTATTTATTCTTGAACCTGAGCATCCTTTTTTTGTAATGGTTCTTTTCCAGCATCATCAGCAAGACAGGGATCCGGTGTCCCAGCTTCAGGCCTTTATCTCAGAGTGCAGAGATCAGCCCGAGTCTGGACGATACCAGACTGACAAAGAGCCGACCTGCTGTTTGTTTTCGTGTGGCTGCTTTGGATAAAACAACAGAGTCGAGTTTGAGCAAAGTGTTCGCCTCACGTGACTGCAAAATGCCCCAATGTGTAGAGCCTTTGTGTGCACTATTGTGTTGAGAGTGCTGGAATATCTTTTAATTTAAATAGATGCACTTTGACTTCAGTTTTAACTTGATGAGAACTAATTAAGGAAATACACACATGGTAACACGATGAGCCTGTGTATCATTAATATTAATCAGTGTAGTGTAAATATCTCAAACTATATTCACTTTATGTCAGTGTTGTATTCAAAAGTGCAGGGTAGATGTCTCAGACATTAGTGGGGAAAAAAACACTAAAACTTCCTGGTTTCACAACAACTCTGTTTCTTGCCAATCTTGTCTTTTTCTTATCCTTTTTTTTTTTTTACAAGCACGTAAGTAGAAAATTCAAACATCTTTCCATTTTCATAACCACTGATACGCTTTAGAGTCTTAATGAAGCCTACCCCAGATGACGTAGCGTGAACGGTAGGGTACACCCTGGACAGGTCGCTAGTTCATCACAGGGCCAAAGACAGAAAACCACTAATTTACAATCACCAATTAACCTAACAAGCATGTCTTTGGACTGTGCGAGTAAACTGGAGCAATTGGAGGGAACCCACACAGGGAGAACATGCGAAACTCGAGAGCTGAGAGGAGGTCCAAACCCCGAAGCTTCTTGCTGTAAAGAAACCCTGGTAACTGCTCCACCTCATTCTTTGTATTCTTGTTTCTTCTGTTCTTTTCTTTTGCACGGCTTGTCAAACTGAGCACCTTGTTTGGATAATAAAGTTTGAATTTCAGTACAGAGAGCTACTTATAAACAGTCGGTCCATTCTGGCTATGTTTCAGTGCACCTTTACCTATAACCTCGACAACTATTGTAAGTCTAACAGTAATCTAATCTGGCTTTTTTCTCACAAACACGTTCAGCAAAAGACTTGAAAAAATTGTTTATAAACAACTGAATGAATAACTTTTACCTCACAGTATTTCAGGTTTCAGAACCAATCATAGCACAGAAACATCTCTTACTTAAGTCATCAGTGACCTGAAGATCAGCAGTGGCTCACAGAAGTATTCAGTGTTAGTTCTGCTTATGCTCACTGCAGCCTTTGACATTGTTGATCATGACATTTTAATTCAAAGACTTCATGATTCGCTTGGTTTAATAGGTGCAGTTCTCATCAAACCTAAAGAGTAGAAGTATGTCGTTGTAGCTTTAGATCTGCATGAATAAAAATTCAATTAGGGGTTCCTCAAGGGTCTGTTCTTGGTCCATCACTCTTTAACCCTTACATGCTCCAACTTGGTACTATTGTAAAGGAATCATAATATCCTATCAATCTTATGCAGATGATGCACGGTTGTACTTGTCATTTGATGATCTGTTCTCAAACGAATGAGCTGCACTGATGACAGTAACTGCTGGATGGCTCAAAATGTTTTAGAACTGAACAGAGACGAGACAGATACAGTATATGGATATATTTGTTGCTGGTCCAAAAAGTCAAAGACAGAAAATTTGTCCATATTTCTCATGCCTGTTAGAAAATTATTATCTGAGAAATTGGTCCATGCATTCGTATCAAGCAGGTTAGACTACTGCAACACTCTGTTTTTAGGATTATTCAAATTATCAGTAGGACGATTTCAGCTTGTCTAGAATGCATCAGCCAGAGTCCTTACACAAACACAGAAATTCAAACATTTTACCCCACTATTGAAATCACTTTAGTGGCTCCCAGTTCAGAATTACAACTACAAAATCCTTCTATTAGTTTGTATTAAAGCTCTCATAAAGATGTCAGTGGTTTGGGCCCTTCAGTACATCTCTGGCTCAGAGTCCCAGTCAGACCTCTCAGGTCATCAGGCGCAGAGCTTTTAACTGCTCACAGACTTAGAATTTAGTATGCTGACGATCCAATTCTTTGAAACGAGCTGCCTGCTGACCTGAGGTCAGTTCCGTCTGTGTATATATTCACAAACAGATCCTTAACTTCTATTTTTTTTCCCCCACAGGCTTGAAACTTAATAGCTATGTGTACTTGCGTATTTACATGTTATCTTGGATTTTATTTCTTTTCGTTTATCTATATACACATTGACTTTACGTATAATGAAATGTGCTATGTAAATAAGGGGGAAACAGTAGGTCACAAAGAAAATCATTTCGTCTTTCAATAAAAACGCAGGCCTTATGTATAGTAATACCTTCTGTAGCCACAAGGGGCGGGGCAGTGCCGTATGACACCTGAACGTGACACCTGACAGCATTTCTCATTTGCATGAAGCCTACCCTGCGCATGTTCACGTCCAATGCATGGACTGCATACTAGTTGCTTAACAACGCTGTCACCAATAACAACGCAGTTTGATTGGACGTCGGCGCAGGAATAGACTTCAAAAAACACAACCCGCTGCAGCTGACTGAGCACATCTATTAAGCCGTGGCGGTATTAACTGGGCTATGTGGGGAGTTTTCATAGTTATTGCTGCTGTTGACAGGATGGCGACTGGAGTCGACGCGACAGCTGGAGGTGCTTTGGGTGAAGGTAGAGTGTGTTAAACGTGCCAGCACCGGTACGGAGCTAAACTGTGGGATTAGTCGAACCGTTTCACGCCCTTGAGTGAGTATTTTTTTGTTGTGTAGTCATGTCAAGCTATCATGGTTGTTATTTTGTCAGCTAACGTACCGGGAGTGAAATACAGCAGGTGTGAACCTTATTTATGCAAACCAGAAATGTTTAGGTGGGAGAGTTAAGGTGCTGAGGTGTAATTAGCGCAAGGTCTAGCAAAGGAAACGCGAATGTAAGCAAACATGTTTGCTCGGCGTACGTAAGTTTAGCAGTTCCTGACGGTAAGCATTTAATATATTACGTCGAAGCACGCTGGGCTTTATCGCCTCCTCAGTGTGTGTAGCTTTCGATAAAAGCTGTGCATGTTTTCTGCTTCATTAGATAAGACTGGGAAGAGTTCGCGGAGAGTCAGCAGGCGTTTCCCATGATCCAATCATTTTTACTCCCTGCTTCTTCTTCTTTTTTTTTCTTTTTTTTTTACAGTGCGCGGTTATTCTTTTTGTTCATCAACACAGTGTACCTGTACTTGCAAGTGACAGCTGTAAGGCTGTGGGAGTGGCCCCTGAGTGGTTCAGCCTGTTTCACCGAGCATGTCAATGCTGTACATTTATCCTGAGGGCAGTAAAGTAAAAGGAAAAAACGGCAACAAACAAACAAACAAAACGAATGTAACTGTCAGATTTACTCCCTCTGTAATGGATTCTCTTATTTTTATCTGTGTAATCCTTTGGTTTGCAGCTGAGATCATCTTCCATCCCAGCAGTTTAGATGCCAGTAGCCAATAGCAGCACCCTTCTAAACCCCATTTGAACCCTCCCTCCCAACTGGCACCCATCTGACAGTTAATCTTGTGTGGATGAAGCATCAGCTCAGATTATCTGTTTCTGGTCTGTCTCATGGCTTGATGCTCCGTTGCAGGGCTCTGCTCCAGTGCTATCCTCTGATCCACAGACTGGCTGCCAATCCACGGCCCCGGTGATAGCTTATGACCTCGCGTCCTCACATCCTGATGTGCTGGTGATATGGGAGAGTGGTGCACAACTGAGACATCCATGGGTAATTTTCTCTGCTAAAATAGTGTATTTGATAGTGTTTCAAGAATAGCAAGGCCCATCAGCCTTGCTTTTTTTTTTTTTTTTTTTTTTTTGGGGGTGGGGGTCTTTTC
>VOQJ01048161.1:0-11658 GCA_015052665.1 Apistogramma diplotaenia | reverse complement strand
AGCCTGAAAAAAAAAAAGAAAAATGAATGAAAAGCCTTTTGGAAAAGAGATGAAATTTCTTCAAAAAATGTAAAGTACTTTAAAAAAAAAAAAAAAAGCTCCCACATTCTCCAGATTCCCCAAATCTTTTGATTTTATTTACTGCAGATGATTAAATTTTCAAAGCCTTTGTAACTTCATGTTAAGGAACATTATTCTGATATTGTTCCATAAGCTGTATGTCCAATATTTTGCAGATTGGTGAACTTCTGAAAAACTTCCTCTCTAAGATGATATTTTTAAATACCATTTTCATACTCTACCAATTAACCTAATTAGTTGCAAAATGTTCCTTCACCACTTATTTTTTACCATTTACTTTTCCAGCCTCTTTTTGCCCCTCCCCCAGCTTTGAGATGCGCTGCATCAAATTCAAAATCGGTTAATATTTTTCTTACTATGGTACATTTTCTCAGTTTAAACACTGGATGTGTTTTCTAGGTTCTGTTGTGAATAAATTATGGGTTTATGAAATTTTTAATGCACATTTTACACAGCATCGCAACTTTTTTGGAATTGGGAAATGCAAACTGAGAAGCTTATGTAGGTAACAGTCTTGTGCATGCTGGATGGGGACATAAAAACATAAATTGAGGGCAGCTCATGGTTTTTGAGATTAACTAGGGTGCCCTGTGCTAACTGTGTATTATTTTTCTAATGCTGGATGTGAGCGCCGGATGCATTACCAGAAAGCTGTTGTCCTTAATTTGAATTTGTACAATCTGCATTGCAGGAAGTGAGCCAGAGATCAGGATGTCTTCAGTGAAAGCTCAGCTGGCCAAATCATCTACCTACGCTGTGTTCTCCACTCCCAAATCTTCACAAACTGCTGCTGTGCCATCTACTACTGAGCTTTACCGGACACTCCGCTTAATACCAGAAAGCAGGTATTGTCGAGTCACTAGTTAACTGTTTTCTCTAAACAGTTTTTTCAGGGTTGGAATTTAATTTGTGCAGTGAGATGACCTTTTGGATATCAAATCTGAACATCAAGAATAGATCTGAAATGCTGTTGCTGAGCACATATATTTTTCTCTTTTCAGTTTCTCCAGACATTCAAATCGAGGACTCCGGCAAGAGCCTAGCACCGTTGAAGAGGGAGATAGTCGGGCCAGTTCGAAAAACGGAGGTCGATGTGGTGACTTGAGTATCTTTTCCTTGGGTGAAGATGAGAACAGCCTCACTTAAAGAACTTTCAGTGCCTTTTTTTTTTTTTAATCTGTGCTATGAACTTCTGCATAAATCCACAGCTGAATTTCATCCTCACTAACGAACAACCATTTTCAATGGATGTGCAGACACAATTCACCAAAGCTGATCACACAAGAAAGCACTTTGTCTGCCATTGCTTATTTCTTTACTGACAATTCAATTTTTAAGCTATATTTTAAAGAAGGGTATCTACCAAGCAATGATAGGAATATATTATTCCTACATGTTGATTGTACTTTAACTTTAATGTTTACATGTTCAATAAGTATAAATTATGACTTAAAGTACGTGTTGCATTAACATCAGATCGATTAGATCTGCTCTCTACAAGTAGTGATAACAATAAAGGTTTTTTTTAAATTGAGTTAATGGGAGTCCCTTTCATTTGTCGCCCCCTGGTGTATTTGAGCGGGAGTTGCAGTCACAAGTGTGAACAACCGGAATCCGGATGTCATCATACGTGCTTTTGTCTCAGCAGCATCCACCCGAGACGTGTCCCCCCCGCCCAGCGTTTTTAATAAACACAAAAAAGCCAAAAGAAATATTATAATGTCGGGTTCATCTAACCTAGTGGCCATGAAAAAAGTGGTACAGCAGCTTCGTTTCGAGGCGAGCATTAACAGAGTTAAGGTAAGTAATGACGTTTTTCTGACAAATAACTGATAAATCCGCTAACTCCGCTAGCTGGTGCTTGTGGCTAGTAGCGTGACGCTAAGTTAGCCGATAGTCGGCGTGCAGAGTAGGGCGTTGTTTAGACCGAAGGGGAAGTGTTTCAGTTAGATGCACTATTTATGATCAGAAAACAACGCCCGAGTAATGGAAAAACGATGGCGACACGCCATCTGTAGTTGGAACTTTTTTCAAGTTACGACGCTATTCAGGATCCAGTACCAAAGCACTGTAGTCTAGCTACACTGATTTTAGAGTTTAGCCAGCTAGCAATAAAACTTGATGAATTTACAGATTAGGCAAATACACCAACTAACGAGATTTAAATCGGCAACTTAGTGTCTGCGCATTGTTATCGGATTCTTCTGCTAATTCAAACACTGAAAGTGTTCGCAAGTTCTCTTTACAACGGTATTCAAGCCCAAAATACTGGGTTCAGTATACCAGATGTTTATGTAAATGAAGATCATTGAGTATTTCCAGTTGTGCAGCAATCAAAAATACAGTAGGTTTTCATCTCTGTTAGTAGTTAGACTTAAATGCTACATCCTGCAATACAGTTCAGAAGAGTAGTATTTAACCCAGTTCCTGTCAGGTGTGTTGCTTCAAGCTTTCTGTCAGCGCTCCAAAAGACGACAAACGATTGTTTTTCGTTGGCCAAGCAGAACAGAAAATATTCGAGTGCACCTTGCAACCCACCTTTTTCAGTCTTTGTATGTTCTATGTACATTTTTTTTTAATTGTTTTCCTCCCACCAGGTCTCCCAGGCAGCTGCAGATCTACAAAACTTTTGCATACAGAACGCTCTCCAAGACCCTCTGCTCACCGGTGTGTCATCCAGCACCAACCCCTTCAGGCCACAGAAGGTCTGCTCTTTCTTGTGAAACCACTGTATTCATTGGTAAGTCTGCCACACTTTATAATTCACTCTTAAACGGCTACACATGCAGTCAAAAAAAACCACCCAAATATTTAATTAAATGTTCTATTCTAAGGTATTTTTATTAATTTGTGTTTTGTTCTGCAGGCCTTCATTTTGATGCTACAGGGAAACGTTGACCTCAGCACTGCTCCTCATGCCAAGCCATTATACTGCCACGGGAATTCTCACAAATAGAACTCGGTTGAGTTAGAACAGAAAAAAGAAGACTGCCTATTTTTAGCCAAGGTAGAAGACAGCAGACTGTATAATTTTTCACGGCACAGTGCGATTTTTGACTAAATTATTGTGCCTTTTCTATTCTATTTTAGTCATCACTGCTCTCAACCGTTTTGTATTTAATGAATAAAAATATTCTTTACTACTCAAACAAGTTGTTGCCATTTTCTTTAAAAAAAAATTTCATAAGAAGAAATACTTTTGAGTTGTTTCTTGAGCCAAAATTAAAATGGGTACATTGTAACATTTTGAGCAACTTTAAAGTTTTGAGTACAGCTTTCATGTTTTTAAATCAAAGTATCGGATTAAGCAGGTTTCAAGTGTAAAAGGTCATAATGAGGACTCCATACTGTTTCAATGCACTGTCACTGAGTTTGCAGTACATTAAATTTGACAGGAGGATTTGTTTGCTGTATTAAACAAGAAAGAAGCAGTTCTACGAACTACAAGTGGTAGATCAATGTAGTCGAAGTTATGATCAAGATATTGAAAATCTTAATAGGAACTCGAGTATCTAAATATTATGAGATGAAGTACTTGAATAAATGCAATCCATACAAGTCTGGAGCCATCCCTTGTTTCTTTGTTTTGCAGGAAAAATGGGAGATGTTTAAGCATGCATAGAAACCTAGTATAAGGAAAAAAACCTTTAAATATTTGGTATGGCCACCTGTTTTTTCTACTCTTCAGCAACAGTTCTCCAGACTTATTGAAGGAAGCTCAAAGCTCTTCTTTGGATGTCGGCTGCCTTTTGTTTCGTTCTGTCAAGATGATCCCGACTGCTTGAATAATGTTGCAGTCTGAGCTCTGGGGAGGCCAATCCATGACAGGTGGTGTGGGGGGGGGGTTTCTATTCAGGTATGCTTTTACTGCATACAGTGTGTTTGTGATCATTGTCATTCTGAAAAACGAAGCTGTCGCCAAACTGTTTTTTAGAGAGTATTGCGTGGTGGATTTCTGTGTTCTTAATTCCATCAGTTTTGACAAGATCCCCAACATCACTGGCTAAAATGCAGCCCGAAACCATGACAGATCCTCCACTGTGTTACGGATGGCTGTAGACATTCTTCTACCTCTCTCCTGACTTCTGTACATATTGATGATTTGAACCAAAAGTTTAAAATTTGGATTCATTACTTTACTTTTACTTTATTCATTTTTAAAGCACTTTAAAACTGTATAAAACCTGTTGCCACTGATTTTCAGCCCAGTTCTTTGGTGTACTTCAGCCTTTTCCTTCAGTTTATCTTCTTTAAGAAGAGCTTTTAGAACAGCAGAAATGGGTTGGTGGAAACAGCACTTTTTTTGGAAAATTTTTCATAATCCCACTGTATTGAGTTGACAATAGCAGTAAAAATTGCATCTTTGTGTCTGTTTTTTAAAAACAGAATTATAGCATATATTGCTGGTAAAATTAGATAAAAATTCAGTCAATAGCCTAGGAAAGAAGCATCTTCCTATTACCACCTCAAGCAAAAGCAACACAACTATTAATCATACTCTTTATTCTGAATTGCTCGGACTGCTTTTTATTGTTTATAATATTTCTCATGTAGAGTAATATTATTTACATAGATTCTAGTTGACCTTTTTGGATGAAAAAAGAAATCGCTTCAGTTGCAGGTCCTATTTCTAGAGAAATAACATTTGGTATAATAAATTCAAAAAAACGTTTCTATTATGTAAATCGGTGCCTAACGATTTTTTATATAACCTACTCAAAAACTAAACCATTAAATTGTTTTTCACCGTTTGTTTTCTTAAATTAATGTAGATTTTCAGTTAAAACGTTTAAACTAAATAAACTCCCATCTGCTCGCGTTGGTGAGCTACTGGTTGGGCTCTCTCGCGAGATGTGACTCTGCGGAAATCGCACCCATGTTGAGAGCAACCGTTCCATAAGCGCGGGGACTGAACCCAGGTCGGTCTCCATGTCCCTCTCCTTTAGCGGTTACATCAGGGCGGTGAACTCGTAACTGTAGCTCGACCAGCTTAATGAAACCGCCCTCACCAGTGTGAAGAATGAATCATGGGACAGCGTTACTGTGGAAACGACGGTAACTGCTTTTGTTAACCTGGCATGTTAACTGGCAAAAACTAGCAGCTAGCAAACCGGCGGAATATATCCGGTTATAGTAGCTAGATTGGCTGCTTGATTGATTGTATCATTGTCGGTATTCGGTTCAGTGAGCTGGAAGAAAATGGTTTACGTGATGCTAACGGCTCACCCTCGCTGATGCAACTTCACTCGGTGATTGTCATTACACAATCAGCTCATTGAAAACCGTGAGTTAGCTGGCTCGGTAATCTGGTGCAGTGGAATAGCGAGGCTGTTGGGTTTATGTATAACCTTAAATCACAGTTAATGAAACAATGATGCTCCAGGATGGCGCTACACAGCTTCTCTGCCTCACAGCGAGCAGCGGGGTCCCTCTTTTCACAAGGGGAGCCTCCAAACAGCTGCCCTTCTCTGTCATAGGCTCTCTAAATGGTGTTCACATGTTCGGAGGTGGTCAGGGAGTAGTGTTGACCTGCTGTGAGACTGAAGGTGGAGGGAAGGTGGTGTGGAGAGTTTTCCAGGACAGTGTGATGCTCATCGCTGTGAGTGGTGGACATGGGCATGGTGGTGTGAGCAGCAGCAAAGAGGAGGAGGTCCGTCTACAACGCCTCCTGGAGAATGTGTGGGGCTGCATGGTGCTGGTGTTGGGGCTGGATGAGCTGGTTAATATCAGGAATGTTGAGAGGCTGAAGAGGGATCTCAGGTCCTGCTTCAGCCTCATTGATGAGCTGCTGGAGGACAGACAAGAGGGTGTTCTGGGAAACCTTACACACTGTGCTGATTCACTGCTGCCCCCAAACCCCACTCTTCTTCAGGAGGCTGTGGATGGCTTTGCTCACGCTGCAGACAGCGAGTTTGGTTGCCTCGTCGTTCACGGGCGAATAGCTGCAGCAACTGAAAAGTGGTGGCGCCTTGCTCCGCAGGAAGTTGTCCTGCTTTCTGCTTTGATACGGTCACTCTCGGCCTCTGGATCGGCTTCTTGTGATTACCCGATTTTCCTTCCTCAGGGCAGCCCCACCGTCGCCCACCGCCTTCTCCGCTTCCAGCTGCTGCCCGGAGCAGATGTGTGCGTGCTGTGCGGTCCAACCCCGTCTCTACATGGAGCTGAGACTAGGCTGGTGGGTCAATTTTGGTCTCCTCTGGTGGAGATCCTGAGAGACTGCCTGGCTATTGGAGAGCACTGCCTACCGGGGTCAGTATCCCTGCGGCCTGATGTGCTGGCACTCCTTCTCATCAACCATGAAACTCGTCGTGCAGTCTCTTGTGTGAGGACTTCCACTTATCATTACGACGCTCCTTTACTCTCCAAGGCCCGCTGCTGGGAGCTACTGAAACTCTTTTATATCTTCAGCACATCACGGTACTTCACCCAGGAGGAGACTTTATGCGTCTCCCCAGAAGAAAAGGCTCAGAGAGGCAACACTGAAGACTTTGCGCTTGGATTCTCCCACCAGCCCCAACAATGTTATCTAGTTACAGATGAATGCAAAAGCTACGGACTTCAAACACCACAGCACCAGCTGTTTCTGCTTATCTTACCATCTGTGCCCACATTTGCACTGCGTACTCTGGCTACGCAGACTCTGTCTGATATAGTAGCAGCCACAGGGTTTTAATTCAATTAGTTATTTAAACAGTTTTCTTTTTAATCACAGGTGAATAGCTATAGCAGTAATGTGAACTCACATTTTCTTCACCGATGACTACATGCTCACACAGATCTAGTATCATAATGATCAGCTTACATGTTTTGCAAAGACAACAATGACCTGTGCACTGGTAAGCAAATGTATGGTGAAAATGGTCAAACACTGTCCAAGCTCTTACAGCTTCTACTGCAGCTTCTGATGCTTTCAGAATATGAAAACACACTGAAATATTACACCAAATTGAGTTTTGTTTTGCATCACTGTTGCACAGCCGCCCCGGCTTTCTGAAAGCTGGTTATTACATCAGAGGGTAGCATTGTAATGATGTGTATTTAAATGTATTAGAGAATATTGTGAATATATTACACTGGGTTTAAAAAGTTCCTGTTTTATTGTAGTATTTGTTTGCTTGTAAATATAGTTGGTTGATTTTTCTGGGTCTTGGCATCACTGAGTGAGTCATTTACATTGTTTCGAATGCCGATGGGGTGATGGCGGTCTGAACACTACCAGCTGAGATTCCTCTCAAAACTCAGCAGTTATGTAACAGAAAGTAAAAAAACCCTAAACCACTTCCCAGATGAAACCAAATGTTTTTTGGTATTACTCAAGTTGGTCAAAGCAGAGCCATAAAATCAGTCGAATCTGAAAAAGTTCCCATCTAACCGCTCTCAGAATCAGCTGATTTTTTTTGTATGAAAGCTTTAGTATATTAAATAAAGCCATACACATATTTTTTCTCCATAGTATAAAGAATTTCAGGCCCTCAATGTATATTTGGAGGCTCTAAATTTGACCCAGAGGGATACAAGTATAAAAGCTAGTCAAATGAAATTTTCTGGACCAAAAAGCACATTTAAGCTCTGTTTAAAAACTGCAGCAGTTTTTAAACAGAGCTCAAATACATTTTTTAAGCCCTAAAGATTTCAGAGCCCCGTTTCCTGTCATTAAGAACTTAGTAGTCAAAAATGCTGGGAAAAATTAAGTACTTCGAGGGCCTATAGCTATGAAAATATTCATAGTATGAGGTAAAATTTTTTGCATGGCTTTATTAAATATGCTTAAGCTATTTTACAAAAACGTATTTTGATGGGGTCAGGTTTTTTGTGTGTCATAACCCAGCCAGTTGCGGATTTATAATGTTTTTCTCATTTCCAGACAGCTGTGAGACAACTTTCTTTGCGTTAGAAAAAAGTTGATTTTACAGAACTTAATGACATAAGAACGGTGGCTGTGACTACAGACAAAGCACATTACTGAATGAGTACTTCCAATGGTGATAAATGACAGTAATTTTGCATTTATGACTGCAACGACAAATTGAGGAAACCTATTGCTCTCTCACGTTTCAGTGTGAAGACTCAGCTTTACTGAAAACCACTGAGGATCGGTAGCATGTAAGTGGTTTCTAATCCTCGTCTCTCATCAGATGCACTGCACGTCATACTCATTTTACATTTAGTCGACACAGTCACAGAGAAGGACCATCCCATTTTTAATCTGTGAAACATTAGTTACCAGTGTTACCAGGCCTGACCTTATTCCCTATTTTTGACCCCACTCCCAAAGGCCTGGAAACACTGCTGAATGTGAGAAACAAGAATGCCTCCTCCTGGAAATAATCCAGGAACAGTGCCTTGTATATTTTTTAACAAACTGCAGCATTGTTCAGATTATTCCAGTGGTGCAAAGTAATCCAGATTTCCCACATTCCTTTGTATTAATCTAGGTGGGTGGAGGAAGTTTAACAAGGTTGCAGTCAAAGCAGGAGGAGCTTTCACAACCTTTTAGCTCACATAAAGGAGCGCTTAAAGTCTCCTCCCCGATATCTTAGGACAAAGAGAAAAGCGCGGTGTAGTTTGAGCAGCAGCCGGTTAGCTTGTTAGAACATCTTCCAGCGTAAATCGGTTTAACCGGAGAACCGACGCTGATTGACAGCCTCACGGTGCTTCGGATAACGGAGGAGAGAGGGTGGGATAGCTGTGGTCACAGAAAGGGGAGGGATAAGCTCGCTGGTTGCCGTCCAATGTATGCACCGCCTAAAAAAAAAAAAGTCCCAGGGAAAAGTTTGGTTAGTGTATTTTACTGCAGTCATAGTTTTGTCACAACCCTCAGATTCTTTGGCAAATTTTGTCGAATCTCTCTTTAACATTAGCGCACGCGGACGGTCCAAAGGTCTCCGCGCGGAGTCATTTTTAGGAGCGCGGTCACTCCTCTTGCACAACTTTGATTTCACTCCTCTTTCACGAGAAGCAAACGGCGTGGTGCAGGTCGCTGTGCCAGGCAGAGGCTTTTAAAGTTGCTCGGCTGTTTTTGAAAGGAAGTTTGGTTAAAAATGTCAGCCACTCGGATGCAGATGCTCTCCTCCAGAAACGTCCGGCTTTTAAGCCGCGGGCGAAGCGAGATGTTAGCCGGTAGAAGCGGGGCGCAGCGGCCCGGCGCTGATCCCAGGACCCGCTCACTGACCTGTCACCCTCTGTCCTCCTCCTCCTCCTCTCCCGGCAGAGCCTTATCAAGCCTGAGTGCGACGCGGCGAGGACTTCCCAAAGAGAAAATGTCCGAGAATGGGATAATGTCCCGGGCCAAGGTGCTGACCATCGACACCATGAACCCCACGGTGAAGAAGGTGGAGTACGCCGTGCGGGGGCCAATCGTGCAGCGCGCAGTGGAGCTGGAGAGGGAGCTCTCAGAGGTTTGTAAGACGGCATATAGACCCCTACTCAGACACTACTTTGTGTCTCATCTTTCAGTAAAGACTTCTGATCTGGGCATGTAAAGTTAATGCATAGCTGCTGAAATGATAAGTCCCTTTTGATCTCATGCAACATTAAATGTGAAGTCTCTCTGAAAGCCTACAACAGGGATGGACAACGCGAGGGCCGGTGTCCTGCAGGTTTTAGATGTGTTCCTGATCCACCGGACCATGAGTCACATATAGAAGTCATTAGCAGGACTCTGGAGAACTTGACTGCATACTGATGAGGTGATTCAGGTGTGTTGGATCGGGAACACATCTAAAACCTGCAGGACACCGGCCCTCGAGGCCTGGAGTTGTCCATCCCTGGATTACAAAATAGTAGATATTCTGTAAAAGAGGTTCAGCAGGTTAGTGACTTTACTTCTACTGAGCTTGAATTGCAGATCAACAGGTTTCTATTAACGCTTGTGCTCTCACCATTACCTGCACACCAGCGTTCCAAAACAAGTCTGTTTACATTTGGTAAACTCCTTCTACACCCTGAAGTCAAAGTCTGTCAGATAAATACCATTTGTGTGACGGTGACTGATGTGCCCTATGTCATCATTTTTCCTCTCTCTGTTGCTCCTGTTGCTAACTTGTTTTTAAGCTGGTCTTATTGAGCGCTTGTTTCTAAACGGCAAGTGCTATTGTGAAAAAAAAAAAAATTACAAAGCGACCTCACAGGGAAAGTCCATAGTCTAATCCACAGATGCTTTTCTGCTCAATCCCTTCCTCTCACGCTGTCGTTGGTGATGTGGCAACCGAGTGTTACTGTGCTGAGTGCAGTCTGGTGTGAAAACTGTCCTCTCTTGAGTGGTTTGCTCAGTAAAGGATGAGTATGCGAACAGGTTCTTGCGCAGGTCAAATGCACGGCAACATCGGGCAGCAGGATCCATAATGACAGCGGTAGCCCTTTAACCAGATGGTTCAGCGACTCTAAAGGTATTATGTTCTGTTTCCTGTGACTGATACTCATCCACAGATGATCGTTCTCTATATGGGATTTTCCTCAGCTGCAACAGTTGCATCAGGCACTAATTGATATTTCGACGCTCAAAACAAAACAAAACAGGGAATTTTAGCTGGTTTCAGTCAGTGCAAACCAGTTAAGCCAGTTGAAAAATAAAGGTAAACATATTTATCACATTTCTGCCGAGGACAGGGGAAGTGTGACAGGCTGTTTGTTCACTAATTGCATATTGCTGCACAAAAAGTACAGCCACAAGAGAGAAATGCACCACAGTTCAGGTTCCTCTCAGCTTATTCAGCGTTTTTTTCCGAAGCACTCAACAAGTTGTGCTTCCACTTCCTGCTCCAAGTTTCTGCAGTAACACCTACCTCTTCGCTTTTATGGAGACAGCTACTTTTCCAAACTGGTTTGGATGGTGTTGGATTACTTTGGGAAACGAGTCGGAACAGTATTCCCTCTTTTGTTTGGGAATTAAACATGCGCACACAAGATCCTCTGTTCCCCTGCTCTGTAATTTTGATCAGTACAGGTATTCTCTTGTTCGTTTAACCAAATGCAAAGTATGCATTGTACAGAGAGCACAGAAACAAGACAAGACTGTACCAGTATGTATTTGCACTGATAAACTCGCACTTTAGTGCTTGTTTAATCCTAATGAGCGGCTAGCTGATAGTGAAAGGCGCTGTTTGAATTAGCTGTCAGATATTTTTTTCACTACCAGATTGAAAGCAAATATGCAAATGGATAAAATGTTTTGCGTGGTAGAATGTGTGATGGGTTTTTATTTGACACACATGGGTGTGACTGTAGTCACAGCCTGCTGGGAATGTTTTGGAGCGCCATTAGTTGAGCAAATCAAAGAAACAAAAAAAAAGACTCCTAAAAGTGCAAAGTGGATTTTCTTAACAGACTTTTTGCTGTTTTATATTGCAAAACTGATAATGACGCAAAGCCCTGCAGTATAAAGAAACACTGCCTCTCCTGCTGGACCTTCACCATGTTTATTTTTTGTTTGTTTGCCTTTTTGTCCTGTTCTATAAGTGATGAACAAAAAGCACAGAGCCTTCCCAGTCAGTTCACAGGAACAGGGGTCAGCTTTTTTTCTTTGTTTGTTTTCCCCTTTCCTTTCAAAAAGATCACTATTATGAACTTGGGGGGGGG
>VOQJ01048159.1:22474-37096 GCA_015052665.1 Apistogramma diplotaenia | reverse complement strand
GTTGGGGTTGATTGTTTTCCCGCGGGGAAAACGGTTACCCCGATGCAAAATCCAGGGATGTGATGATGAGACAGGCGTTGGATTAAAAAAAAAAAAAAGGTCAGTTTGATTTCAGTTTTCTCTTTGAAGGGTGAATGAGAAATGTAGAATTGGTTATGTATTTGTATTCTCGTCGTTTCCGTGTTTGTTTTTTCTGCTGATCAGTGCAGTTTAGCAGCCCACATCCTCTGAATCCAAATCATCAGCGGGAGGCTAATTAATGAGCAACCTCCCTCCCTTCTGGCGTCTATCCGAGTTTCTCCCCCTTTGTCCTCATCCTTTTTTACTGCTGTGTCCTTTCGCTTTTGTTCTGCGCCCAGCAAACCGGCCGCCATATGGCGCTGAGCGGTTTGTGTACACACCTGCACGGAGACCGAGGGAGCTGCCATCGAGTCAAAGGGAAGCTGCCTCAATCGGCCATGCTCTTCGCCTTTTTTTTTTTTGTACTGCCCATGTCATTGTGACCTGCTTTCTGTTACCTGAGAAAGCAAGCACTTGAGGCCTTATTTACAGGCCAATGTATTTTGCTCATTCATCATTCAGCGCTGTGAGAAGTGATCAAAAATGAGATGCCATCTGATGTCCAAAGGGATTATAAAGAGGCTTATGGTGATATTGAGCCCACATCAAAACTAAATCTGCCTAAACAGGATGTGTTTTCACGACTGTATGAAAACTATTAGTAAAAAATACATTCCCGACCATATAAATATTTAATTTCAGGAAGCACAGCTGCTCTTCGAACATCTGCAAACAGATTTAAACAAGGGGAGTGTTCCTAAAATTGTAGAAAAACATAAAAATACACCTGCTGTTTAATCATTATTAGGTCATTCCTGGCTCATTTAATACTATGCCCTACTTTCCTATAGCTGCTTTATGTTGATATGGTAGAATAAAGACTGTACTCAAGATATAGATAACATTTATTTATTGCTGTCCTCAAGTGGCAAATTTGTATAAATATTTGATCTGTTTTAAAAAAAAGATGACCTGCTAAAATAAATGGTTCAATAGTATAAAGTGTATAACTCTCCCCCACTCGGCATTCCCCCTCCCCACTACACAAAATGTTCCACAATCCCTAAGCAGAGGGGAAAGAGCAGCTTTGGTTTATGAATGTGTTTTAAACCACTTTCTGGCTTCCAGGTGTATCTACTGACTACACACAGGCAAGACTGGACCACAAACAGGGCTTTCTTTTGCTGTCAGCATGGCTGTGAACATGATGCCCACCCCCGCCCTGTGGCCCGTGGACGAGCAGCCGTCACTGTTGGACCAGGACGGCTCTCTTTCGATCCAGGCCCCCGTTTCTGAGCTGTGCCCACCAGTCAGAGGTGAAGAGCTTATCCACAGCAGCAGCAGCAGCAGCAGCCCGGCTGGCGCGAGGCCCACCCGCAGCAAATCTAAAGGAGAGCTCGTCATAGTCATCAACGAGAAGCTGAAGAACGGTGAGTGGCTGAGTTTGACCTATCGAGGCAGCGGGTGGGGAGAGGCTGGGTCGCGTGGCTGCTTAGTCAGCTCGCTCGGGGAAAGTCAAATTCCGGCGTGTGGATGGATGAGGTCCTGGGAGAGTACAGGCTCATGCACGCGCTCACGCTTTGCCCCTTCCTCGTCCTCTTCATCCTTCACATGTAGGTAATGGGATCCACTCAGTGCCCGAGGAGAGCACCTCTCCAGTCATCTCCTCTCCTCCCAGAAGACAACACTCCATCTCTTACCCTCATCACGGCAAGACCAGGAAGGGGAGCAGGGCGAGCTCCATCGGTTACACCGCCTTCTCGCCCAGGCCGTCGCTTTCTCGCCACTCCAGCATCGCCACCAACCCACCCTTGGATCGGTCCAAGGTCAAAGACTACCTCCTCCTCTCCGTGCTGGCCTGCTTCTGCCCAGTCTGGCCCATCAACATTGTCGGATTTGTCTACTCCATCATGGTGAGAACAGGATTTTTGTGTGTGTGGTTTTGCTTTTTGAGTTTTTCTTGTTATTTCTCCTTTTATTAATCACATTGATGTTAACAAATGGTTTGATCTTCTCGCTCAGTCCAAGAACAGTCTCGAGCAGGGAAATCTGGATGGCGCCGTGCGTCTGGGACGCGTGGCCAAGATGCTCTCCACGGTCTCACTAGTAGGAGGGACGGTCATTATCATCGCCTGCATTATCAACCTGGCCAGTGAGTGTCCCAAATCTGACCTTTAAACCCTAACCTCTCCTTTTTACCTCCTGTGTTGCTGAGCCAGTTCTTTCCTCCGAACTCTTTATTTTCTTGTCTCGTGAATACTGAAGGATTTGTAGCAGCTTCAACAACCTGCTGCTGTCACCATGTCATAACATATTATATATTAAGCTCTGCTGGCACAGCCTGACCTTAATCACTGATATCATTACTATCTGTGTATGCACAGTATAGCACTAGTCCCAATGCATACACGAGGCTTCGTAAACTGCAGCACTTTAGCCTTTAGAAACCATGTCAACACTGCACCGAGATCAGAACCTATTAAGCCCTTTTGCAGCAGACGCAAATCTACATTTTCTGACGTGTTCGTCCACGTTTGCACGGGTGGCCTCCAGCTGTAACCGAACGCATGCCTCGGTTTGCCATGTGTGTATCTGTAGAGTGATATGTGTAGTCCACTGTCTGTTTTTAATGCCTTGCACTCTCTGCTTGTACGAAATGTGAAGTCTTGTTGATCCTGTACCACATGTATATAATGTATTGCCAGCGTGTGAGTTGCTGACAGGCTCACAGGCTGAATAAATGTGCTTTTACTGTACGTTGCAAATAAAAAGGATTCTGATAACAGATCCGTGATTATTTCAGTGACTTGTAAAGGAAGGGGCTAGCATTCGTCTTTTTTCCCCCCCCACTGTGGTGCATTTAAACCCGCGTGTAAAGGGTCAGTCAGTTAAATCATTCTTTGCCCTTTTTCATTCCAAGAGGTACTTATCTCTACTTTATTTCTGAGTGCACCCGGTTGCAGCCTGTTGGGTCTCATTAAGCCCTGAGATGTGCTAATTAGCTCAATGACTGGAAGAGCAACTGTAGATGCAACTTAAATTGAAGAGCACTGGGACTCGGCAATCCTTGTTTTGTTTTTTTTCTTTCTCATTATGTAACTGTCCTCTGTGGTCTGTGAAAGTTTATACATCCATATTAAGTTGCAGAATATGTAGCTGTGACTAATACGCTTCCTTTTCTTTTTTTAGTAAATGTGAAACCCTGAGTTTCATCCCAGGATGAAACTGGATAAGGCAACAGACCGTCTGGCCCCCCGCACCTGCACCACCATCTTTACCTGGCTAGTCATTACCTGGATGTGTGACAAACGTGCCCCCCCAACCCCTCCCGATACACAGCGCTCACTTATATTTCTGTAATCTATATAAATCAATTTTTGCTAATGGAAGAGAATAAAATATGCAAATGCTGCTACTCTAAATCTGGGGGGAGGGCGAGGGTGTGTGTTTGTGTGTGCGCGTGTGTGAGGGAGGTGTCCATGGGATGTTAGATGGAGAAGGGAGCAGACAGACTTTAATCAGTCCCTTCGTATTCCGGCCATCACATTCAGAACGATTTTTTAAGAGAGACAGAAACTCTTGAAGAAATGTTACAACGAGCCTCAGAACTAGTGGACGAGAGCGCAGCGGAGCTGGTTGCAGAACATGAAATATGAAGGCTCTGGCTCTCAGCTTCTGCACCGAGTCCCAACAACAACAAAAAAAAACGACCTCCAAAGCCCATCCTCCACTGCGCCGACAACGGGCCTCGGCTCGCCCTCAGATCCCCTCAAACGCACGGAGAGGCTCTGGGATTTGTGTTGCGCACATGGAACCACACAGCAGACGAGAAGCGCTTTGAATCCCAGTATGTCCTCTTGTTTCAGACTGTCCTCTGTGGCTCTAATGACTCCATGATATCTTGTGTTTTGAGCGTACGGGCGGCAAAAGGAGGGGCTTACCGAGCCACGGGTGCTAAAACGGAAGGGGATTATGGAGGCATAGGCACCGCAGCGAGGAAGAAATATGTGCCAAATATATCTAGAGGGGAAAGTGTCTTGCTCTGCAAAGGCCTCGCTCTCACCAGAGCTGTTGTGGTCGAGGAAAAAAAAAAAATCAAAATGTGTTTTTACTGTGTATCTGCTCGACACCTGCAACCACTGTGAGCTGGGGAACGGTACACACTCGCAAAAAAAAGGAGAAAAATCCCACTGTAGCGATTGATACTTTAAAAAAAAGGAAACAGATTTTACATGGAAGTCAGTGATGCCACGGAAGTGCTGTGCCGCAGTTGGGAGACGGTTGTAAGCGTATGAGCGTCAGTATTTGGTTAACAAATTAAATAGCTTGTGATTGTTTAGTCAAAGATGCGGCTGTAGCCTCAGGTAGCCCGTGCTTTGAAAGCTCACAGATTGTTCTTATCATAAAAAATATATATAATAATAATAGTTGATTCTCACCTGGATGAGTCAGCATCTTTTGTTGTAGGCGTTTGTAAAACACTAGTTCCGACATGGGTGAGGGCTCTAAGTAGCAGTGTGGTAGCATTAGTGTGAAGAACATTCGTTCAAAACCGGGTTTGTTATCGTTGTTATAATATCTCCTGTGTATCCTTCTCTAACCTCTAATCTTTATCTACCTGTGGTTTTCACTGTGATTTAATCAAGAACAGATAAACTCCAGTTCTTTTACTGTCTCCTAGATTTTCAATCATGTACAGAAATGCCACGACTTCAGAGTCTCATCACGAGTTCTCAGTTTTCTGTAGAGATAACTATGGCATATTTCCCCCCTTGTTTAATAATGTAAATTTCTGATTGTAATCTACAGTTGATGTATTCTGCAGATATTGTGCTAATCCTCTAGTCAGTATGAGTTAGCTTTAAGTAATTGAGCTCTACGGCTACCCTCCTGGCAGTCATTGTATTCCCACCAGGCTTCTATGATCTATGTGGTTATTAGCATGTTGTATGTTTTTTTTTTTTATTATGGAAATGAATGATGATTGGAGTTGAAAATTGCAAAGATGAGCTGACACTTAGAATATTATACTTCTGCAGTGCATTTATAATAAAGACACAATGCATGTGACCTGTTTTCAGTGTTGTTTTGAAGAGGTTAAAAGCAGCAGCAGCAGTGCAGATTACAGAGAGAATGAGTGTCAAGAGTGAGTGAAAAGTGAGCTAAGCCATTAAGGAGAAACTGTGTTTTGCATTAGTAGATTTAAAAAAAGGAAAAAAAAAAGGGGGGGGGTAGTGTTAGTCCTGTGTGCTGTGATGGCGTGTAAGCTGCTGGGATGGATGGAAAGCTCCTGCTGTTGTCAGGCAGCAGAGTGCAGAGACAGCAGGAAGAGCAAAACGCTGAGGGGAGAGGCCCCGAGCCAAAAGGAAACACTGCACTGCATGACCGGCCGTAGAGAGAACACGAGCCTCGGATGACTTCAACAAAATCAAAGCAAAAAAAAAATATCCCTTCAAACTCTTTAAGATGCTAGCACTAGTGGATCCTCAGGGTTTCTTCTTCAAAATCATGCAGGAGCAGCAGCCGGGCCAGCACGTTGAAATGTTAGCGACACAGACGTGTGTTTAAACGTCACTGAAAATGGGGCTGTTCTGCTCATCTCCAGCTCCATATTTTTATTCTCACTCCGCTGGATTAGCTTTGCATGATTCAGAGTTCAGTCACTGGTGCCGACAAGCTGTTCCAGCTGCTCTCCCTTTAAGGCCACCCTTCCTTCATGTCAGGTTTCTTCTGATGGACTGCCCCGTGCAAACAGCTGGACGGGGCTACTGTGCTCAGAGCCAGATTTGTGTGCCTGAGATGAGGATATCTGCTCTCTGTAGAGTAGAAGTAGTCTGAAGTCTGAGCTTTTAACTAACTGGGGCTTCTTACACATTAGCTGACTTCATTATTGGAAACTTTGGCCATATTTCATATGAGTATGTAAGGTAAAAAAAAAAACATGAGTTTGTACGATTCCAATGAGCTTGAAAGTCAGTGTTTGGTAGGACCACCTGAAGTCTGCGAGGCAGCTTCCTCTAAGTGGTTACTTTGCTAGTTACAAAGTGCCTCATAACACAATTTTAAATGGATTCTTTGCTTTCTGTTATGTGTAGACACACCACTGGTTCATCCCTTCAGTTAGGTGCCTGTATTATGCCTGAGTGATTCATAGAAAATGAGTGAACAAGTAAAAAATGACCAAGAACAACTTTGAAAGACCTTCAAAAAGCCTCGAACTATTGCTCAAGGCCACTTTAAAACAAGTATAAGAACATATCTGGCTGCTTGGAAGCAAAATATAAAGAAATGAGTGGTGTCTTAAGATTTTCACACAGTACTGCCTAAACATGAAGCCACGTGTGAAGGAATGAGGCTTAAAAAAATCAGCAAAACACAACAAAAGCTCCAAGTGACTGTGTGCCTGTTTATACTACAGATGTAGCAGCTGCTACCATGGTAACAACTGGTAAATAAATGAACACTGAGCATTTAATTTAAGGGTAAATGAGAGCAGTGGTAATGTCATCAGTTTGAATAAAAAATCCCAGTAGCTTTTTTTCCATTATACCTCTAATCTGAAACAGATTAGAGAGATCCTGACAATAAAAATGTCAGGATTCAATATCACTGTGAATGCTGGCAGCAAATTTGACTGCGATCCCTTCTTGTAGCTGCAGATATGAGCGAGTTTGACCCAAAAAGGACCTCTACCGCAAGCGCGGCTTAAAATACTGCACATGTCACCTTGTTCCTGATACTCAGATGTAGTATTTTTGCTGCTATTCCCCACTGGGTTTTTAAAATAGCCTCACCCTGCTGTCTAGCAAACTGAATGGGAACTTCTTCTTTTCTCACATTTCACAGTTTAAACAGTTGAGTTTAAACAGTAACTGGGTTCACATAATTTAATGTAACAGCCTTTCAAATGCTATATTATCTGTTTAACGGCTCTGGGCCATGTTTGTGCTGTTGAATGCTTTTGGAATATTTTTAATGGAATTATCTGTGTCCTTCTATCAGTGGGGATCATTGAGGAAATGTGTGCTTCAGTTCTGCTGAGTGAAATTCTATTATTTTATTAGCCTGCTGCTTAGTGTAGCACCAATTCAATTAGCACTAATTAGCACCATGCATGTGCCTGCGCGTTGCATTGTGACTGTGGTTGAGGTTTCCGAGGAAAAGTTCTGACGTTTTTCATCGATTCGCTAAAGCAATGTTTCTTAATAATGTGGAAAAAATTGAGATGACTTAAGGGAAATAAGGACAGAGTGTTCATCATCGGGATGGTTTCAGTTTTTGAGGTGTTGAGCTCAAACGATGACTTCAGGGCCACTCTTGCGGCGCTTTTTCTGTCCCATCTGTGAATTTGAAAATAACCCATGCACAAAATACTAAAATCTAGATTTGTTGCATAAATTACGCTTGTCCTGAGGCAAAATGTAGAGCCAGATGTTGAAACAATTTCAACATCTAGTTATTGACCTATCTTGCTCACTAATAAGGGCAATAATTTTGAAACATTGTCTGAATGTACTTTTATTGCTCTCGTAGAATCACCAGTCAAATCTGGCTCTCAAAGTTTGAAAAGTTTCCACAAAAATAAAGTTTAAAGCGTCTTCTTCTGCTGCTATCTTTGCATGCATGCGATAGCCCGACTGCTGACCTTGGCGGGAAAAATATATATTTTGTAACTTGCAAAAGCACGCAGGATATATGTCCTGCATTGATAACATATTTTCCTGTTATGTCCTTGGAGGGAATGCAGGTCACATCAGTATTTCTGCTACAAAGGATCTGTAGCCAAGTGCGCTCTGGACCGTGGTGCTCCTTCACTGTGAGATCTTTAAAAGAGTCACACTTATAGGCTTGAAAAATGCAATACTCCCAGTGATAATAATGAACAGAAAAAATAACCATGGCAAAAGTTTATAAATTCATGACATACTTTTAAAAAAGCGTTTCTGCGCCCCGAATGGGTAAAAAGCACAACATTAACAGAAACAGCACTCAAAAACATCTGAGAACAGCAAATTCAAGGTCAACAATGTTATCTTTCTGACAGCTAAAGGTACTTTCCTTTGTACTCAGCTAATTTAACAGTATATGCATTCAGTACAGTAACAGTTCAAAAGGGGATCAGTGTACCAGACAGAGTCGCATCCAGATGCAGTAAGTGGGTCACGGATTATGCAGCTGGGTCACATAAACACTGCGGCTGAGTCAGTTTGGCAGCGGCTGGATGCATCATGATTGTCCTGTCAGTCTGCATAACTAAAACAGCATAATGAGACACACTGACCTGTGGCGACGCTGTTCTTTCGGTGCCTGCTTAATGTGCAGAGAGAACTAGGGCTGGAAAAAAAATAACCATTATGAGTGGGAATTAATGCTCGGAGATGGATTGCTGCGGATCTTTTTTTTTAGAGAAACTGTTGACAGCTTCACTGCAGGAATTTTGTCTCGTCAGAGTGGAAAAACCCGAGGTGTTACAGCAGAACGTGTGATGCTCAGTCAGGATCTAATTTTATTGTTTACACTTGGTTAAATAAATCAAGAGAGCAGGGGAGTTACTGCAAGTTTCCTTCACTTAGATGCTTGTTATTTCCCTCAAAGCAAAAATCATAATTCATCCAGCTCATTAACAGTGAATGATTTGACAGAAAGTGCTGCGTGGTGCTGACCTTTACAATGAAATGCATGAATTATTGATTGTATATTATCATCAACATGTGACACTTATTTTCAAATAACACTTTCTCAGTGAGACAGAGGGGAGCACAACCTGCTTTCAGCTTATATCACGTGTAGTCATGTGGATGAGGGTCATAGCTGAGGGCTGTGCGATGAAGGTGGCTGGATCACCATAGCAACTAATGCTGAACACCTAGCCTGCTCCAGAGCAGGTTACATTCAAGGTTTCAGTTTAAAATCAGATGGAAGCTCCGCATTATTTTATTGCTTTACAAAACACTTTAGGTTTGAAATTCCACGCTGCAGGACGACAACATGCAACCTGTTGAGGCGTATGTTACTAACTCTGCAGTAAAGCTGCAGCAGTGTCAAATATGCCCCCATGGTCACAGGAAATTAAATGCATTCAGATAAGAAATGTTTCTAATGCTTGAGCCTAATCTGCTGCCAAGTCTGTTTTACACTGCTGGAATTGCAGAGAGTAGAGCGCAGATAAGAAAATGAATCAGTCCATTTATCAGTGAGAATATTAAATCAGCACAAATAATTTGGCTTTGCTCAGGCCAAAAAATGATTTCCACATCTCCATCACGAGACAGTCCGATGTGAACAGGCTGATGTTTGAATGGATCACGTTTAAAGTTTCTGAGCACTTGTGATTACCCAGCACAGAGAGAGCACACACACATTTTCTCTTTAAATAATCACAAATTTCAAATAAATAAATAAATATCCAATAGACAAAAAGCAGTAAAATAAACACTTTAAATTGTGCTGAACTTGTAATCATTTCTGAAGTTTTCCATGAGCACTTGAAGATAAGAAGAGCTGGAATTTATTAAATCCATGCAAAGCTGCTTATGAACTGGGCTATCACTGAGTACTTTTATAACACTGACACAAATGCTTCTTAAATGAAACGTGATGAGTTTTCATCACAGTCCCAGCTAGGTGGCAGTAACACACTCATCATGGCTCTGCAATGGAAAACCGCTCATAATAGAAAGTGCGTGAGGAGTGCTGTCCTCCCTTGCTGAAAAATCACCAAAAATGTACTTGTTGGATCGTAAATTGCCTGCATTGTGCAAGAGGGCCTTCATGCTTTCATCTTTTACTTTAGCAACACCTCTGCAGGTTCTTAGAGCACCAGACAGCAGATCTCATTTTGCATTATGTGTTTTCTCAAATGCCATTACTAGTCCCTACTGACAGGCTGCAATTTGGGTTTGGCTAAAACACTTTTCAAGGGGGGATCTTCCTGTGCAAACACAATTTGCCATTGTTACCTTCACATTTTCCCTACAGTGCATTATTGCATTTAAATCCTATTTCCAGTGACTCATTAAAGGCCACTGCAGTTATTTACACCGGGTGACTTCTTCATTTAGATGTTATTTATGCGGCCTCTGCTACCGATGATCATTTTCTTTTAATTAAGCATCTTCATCACCAGGTGGGCCTTTGAAGCTGTGTCTCAGGTGCCTCAAAGGTGTTAAAAACTTTACTGTCCTCAAGTGAACCTCTGATTTTTCTTTTCCTCTACAGTAATCTGAGCTTTGATCTCAAAACCAGCAGTCCAATTTCCTTTCCTGCAGCTTCAGCAAATGTATAAGCTTAGATATATAAACTTAAATGTATAAGCTTGTTTTGCTTGTGTATTATAGCAAAAATGTATTTTTGTACTTGTTTGTATCACTGTATCTCGTGCAATGAGAGAGCCCACAGAATACAGACGTTCAGTGGTGGTGCTGATGTGTGAGCAGATCCAGGAACAAACAGTGACTAAGATGAAACCGTAGCGGCCTTATCTCATTTCACAAAGAGCTTCTTTTCCACTCAGGCTGCAGGAGAAAATGCGCAGTAATCACAAACTACACAGCTGCAGGGAGCTTCACGTGTTTCTCCGAAGCCGTTTTTCCCATTTATTATCAAGACTGAACTTCTGTCTCACCGCCCATGAGGCTGAGTCAGTCAGTGAGCTCACGTTGACACTCAGGTACACCGATCGCAGTTTATGAAAAGAAGTCTCAGTGCTGGCCTCTGGCTTACCTGTCAACTGGAAGAAGTGAAACATTTAAATGATTCAAGTAGACTCATTTAACGGAGATAAGAAGAAAGCCATCCAAATATTATTTAGAGTTTTGCTTCATCCAATAGGATTTGCAAACAAAATGGAAGGAAGTGACCCAAGTCATCCAGGTGATGCCTTTCATTAATTTAGTAAAGAACCTGCACAGACAGGCAGACGCTTTTTGAGGGAAGTGAGAGGAGGAAAAACCAGACTGCACTCAGGGGACTGTAATGCGTGGAGGTGCGAATGCCTGCGGTACTGTCTCCTTTACAGTGGTGTCAGTGAACTTGTATGTGCTGAAGGAATCACGCATTTTTAAATTTTAAAATAACCTGCCCGGTCTCCAGCTAAAAGCTCCCCTCCGCTCACCAGGCAGTTGTTTAGTGTGTGTGTGTGTATGCAGTTTGGTGTTTGAAAGCTTCTGCCTGCTGCAGACACAAACGTGGATGAGAGTGAACTCAGTGAAATAAACGGAGGTAACAGTGATATAGATTCATCGCTGTTAACTTTTTACATTAAAAATGTAACTAAAATCACAATCACTTATGTAGATTTTTCAGGTATCTGTATTTACTTGTGTATTTCGTTTTCTGATTTCTTTTCACTTTTACAATATAATTTCTGTATCATTTATAGCGCTATAATCAGGGCTAACAGGGGGCCGGACTGAGGGCACTTCCGGTGTCATAGCTAGCGTTACCGAGGAGGAGCGAAGATAAAGGCAGCAGCGTGTTGCAGGTAATTTTTAATGCAACATTTCCAAATGCTCAACAAATATCAGCAAACACACAAAGTGTCTGCGAGCTAAAAGAAGAGCTGCTGTGTTTCCAGGGAGAGAAAAGAAAGAGAGAAGTTCACTCAGAGATGGAGGAAGAGGACGGGAGAGGAAGAGGTTATATTTAAAAGTAAGGATTGCAAAACAAACTGAGGTGTAATTCAAAGATTGTATGAAAATACTGCAGTTCAGTGCTGATAAACAGGTCAGCTTGCTGTTCTGTATTTGCAGTAAAGCTGTGTTCATGCTAAGAGTTACAGGAAGTGTAGCAGAGATGAGTTTGAATCAAAGCTGCTGATGATTTATACAACCTGATGCTTTTATTTTCTTACTTTGAGTCCTGGGTTGTATTTTCCATTTCTTGATCCTCCAAATGTTTTCAGTTGGTGAAAGGTCTGAACTGCAGGCCAGTGCAGCAGCCAGACTCTTCAACAACTTTGCCATGCTGCTGTATTAGATACAGTATGCAGTTTAGCAGTGTCTTGCTGAAATATGAAAGGCCCATGAAACAGGTGTCATCTGGATGGGAGCTCTAAAACTTGTATATGCAGTACCTTTCTGTACTGATGGTGTTTTTCCAGATGTGCGAGCTGACTTTTCCACAGGTGCTAATTCAAAAACAGAAATGAGGCTTTTACTTCTGAGAAACTCACAGAGTCATATTACTGACCTGTTGCCAATTAAATTAATTACAAAATGCTCAGTTTCTTTGAATTACAACTTACTTTTCCAGCTATTTGTTCCCTCTGTTCCAACTTTTTTGAGACACGTCGTTGCCATCAAATTCAAAATGAACTTTCTGAGATTTGCAAATCATCGCATTCTGTTTCTTCGATGGCATCCCAACTTTTTTGGAATTGGGGTTGTAATTTGTGAAATGTAATAGAGATTAAATGTATTCAGATTTAATGCCATAACTGCTGCTGTTATTGACTTGCACCCGATTGTTTGGAGGAGACACTTTACTGGCACTGTTGGTTTCCTTTCAGCTGTTTAATTTAATTGATCACTTCTGCTCCTCAGAGAAGAGGCTGCACTTACCGTTCAAGACAACCAGGTGGCAGTATTAGCTTCACTGGCTTACAGGCTGTGCATAAACATCAGCGAGTCCTCTTTGGAACACTTTGGGGTAAGAAAGAAAAAAAGACCGCACAGTTTCCAAAAGACAAATATCCAAAATAAGTGAAACACCATACATGTATTTACATATTAACAGCAATGGCATTTTGAACACGCCTGTTTATCACACAGAGAAAACCTGCAGCTTAAAACAATCAACAGTAAAGCAGCACCATAAAACACAGCGCTCTATACACCATTCATATTTACAACTTGTATATTAAACAGAGGCATACGATTTTTATTCACTGTGTCAGAGTACAGCCATGCACGGATCACCATAAAATACTCTGCTGCCGTGAAGCTTTTCTGTTATTGACATCGGCCTTACAAATCAGGGAAAGTGAAGCAAAATTATGTCAACATCAAGTGACACCAATATCAGAGCTGACACGTCAAACAACTGTGAACAACATTAAAGAGCTGTTACCATTAAACAAAATAAAATTCCTTCTAAGGAACAACACATTGATGAACATTTCCTCCTGGCAGATATTAGATTTTTATTTTTATTTTTTTTGTGGTTTATTTTCTCTTTAAGTTTGCTCCATCAACACGAAACATGCAAATAAGTCACACGAACCATCAACGTGGAAGAACCAGTTATCTTATCAGCTTGCTCTGTCTGCGGGGCAATCCAGCGACAATCAGATCAGCAGATGCAAAACGTCCGACAGTATTAAGACCACTTGGAAATCTTCGGAAGCATTAGGCAATCGTTATTGCACGGAGAGGTATGTGCGCTTGGAGACAGAGGGGCATAAGAGTGGAGTTTTAATGTCAGCGGTTAATGAAATTGACTTGCCTGGATTTAATAAGAGCAGGCAAACCTGACATGTGGGACTGTGCGAGAGAATAATTAAACATTTTTCCCCTCATCAAATGTCCCGGTATAATTATTCTTCATGAGTGGGCTCTGTCCACGAGGAGCGTTTAGGCTGACGTTAAAGCCTTAAATGGATGTGAATGCCTGACAATATTATAAAGAAAAATAGTTTCAGCTTTGTGTTGGGGACATCGGGTCTATTTTAGATCCAAGACTGGAGTACTGATCAATGATTGTGACCCAATCTGGGTATGGCGTTTTTGAATTATAACACAAAGAAAGATATGGATCCGTCACAGTCATGCAGAAAAATCCTCAAAACATGCGATAAAACGTCCTTCATCTCGGGTTGTCTGGGGCGGTTCCTCTAGCGTCGGTTGTAGTGGAAGAACTTCGGTTCACTCCTGCAGCGTGGATCCAGGCAGCTCGTTGGTCAGCGTGTGCCAGCGCTCCACTTTCTTGCCCTTGTTCTTCAGACAGTCTATCCAGTGCTGCAGAGTTTCTCCCTGTGAATGACACCCTAAGGATACCCCCCCTAACCAGAGCAGAGACAGGACAGACTGTCAGAGTAGACTAATGTAAAGTGTCTAATGTTAAGAAGAGTAGGCATAATTAGCTGCAGCTCGAGTGTGCAACTTTTGAATGCGTGTTGCTCTGTTTTCCGCTCTTCTGTGCTATTCTGTCTATAATGGCGGGCTACAGCGGGGAGGAATAACAATGAAACCTTGTATAACAATAGGAATATAAAAGTATATATTAAACATAATCATAAAGAAATGAGATTTCAACCTGGATCAGTTTCTAAGGCAAAAGGAGAAAAATTAAAAATGCTGATCCATGTTCCTCTCTTTAAATTCACTGGCAAACAGCCCACTGTGAATGGCTCTCCAGCTGTTCAGTTTTAGATTTAATCCTTTTCTTCTTTTATGGATTTCAGATGTGATGAGGTACATAACTCACTCCGAATCAACCTCTCATATGCTCGGTAGCATGGAGAATGTGTATTCATTTCCATCTTAAAATAATCCCTAACAAATGCCACCCCCCCCCCCCAAAATCTAAGAAAACAAAACTTAAAACAAAATCACCCCCATTATC
>VOQJ01048159.1:1466-14285 GCA_015052665.1 Apistogramma diplotaenia | reverse complement strand
GTCGGTGACTCGTTCGGTGCCGGGATTGTGGATCACTTGTCAAGGACGGAGCTCGCCGAACTCGATGCAGCCGAGCTGCAAATGCTCCGACACGAGGAGGAGCTTGATTTCGTCCCTCCGCCGCCGATCCTCGCAGAAATGGACATGGTCGACCCCCTCAAACCACCAGAGCTGCCACCTCGTTCCCCTCGCCCACCCAAACAAAACCACCACAGTCACATTCTCTCCCAGTCTCTGTGCAGCGTCCGTCCACCCCACCCCTCCCACCCCCCATGTGCGACCTGGTTGACATTTAACCCACACAAAAAGCTATTTGTGGGTTGTAAGAGTAGAAGTGAAATCCACTTCTTTCTTTATCAACTATTTGTAGTTCCAGAGAGAGCACGAATGATCTCAGAAGACCAGTATTGCCAGCTCATACAGTACAGTGTACACACAAAATAGTGTGGGTGTCAGTCTTTTGAAATATGACAGATTTTTAATATTTAATAATTTAATAATATGACAAAATATGATAATATTGTAAACACGGCAGCAACAGTAGCTATCTGGGTTTCAATCCAGCTGCTGCACAGTATAAGCACAAGAAGCAGATACAGTTATAAGGTAGCTGCCACCTGCAATGTGTGATACTTTTTGATATCAGATCGCACACAAAAATATTGTGCCAGAGCTGTTTGCACATTTTTGTTTTTGTTTCCAGGGCAAAACAATATTTGAACAAAATGAGGTGAAAATAAAAATGTAGCCAGCCCTGGATTTAATTTTTATAAAGAAACTGAATCTGAGCGCAGCAGCTCAGCTGTATCTGCATTCAGACAAGTATTTAGGTTTGCTAGATAACATAATTATGACAAGCTGGAAAAATGTAAATAATTGATGAGCATGCAGCTGCTGTGCCACACGCACGAGTTGGGTATAACCCGCTTTTCAGTTTAAACACCGTATGGATCTGCGCTGTGTTGCTAAAGCTGTTAAACTAAGTAAAAGTACTCTGTAAGAACTGTTTGGGAGAAGCCTTTGTCTGTTTTCATATGCACAAAGTGAGGTCTAAAATTAATGGTCTGCCCAGCTTGTTGGCACTGAGCCCTGACCTCCACCTTGTCCCACACTTGTTGGATGAATTTCAGCAGCTAGTGGGAGCCACGCTTTATTACTAAAAATCCAAGCCAGTCATTCAGATTTAAAACTGAGTGGGAGGAGTTCAGGGCCTTGCAGCAAAAGATTATTTTTGGGACAAGGATAAGCAGCAGAGGATGGATGGATTTCACTTTAAATGTTTTTATAAACGTACACATGGGTGTAAATATACTGTCAGTCAGCATTCAGTTGACATAAATCATTTGTACCTCTTTCTTTTTCTGTCTTTTGTCATCCATAACCTAGATGATGTCACACCATTGGACTGCCAACCTGTTCATATCCTCTTGACAGCTGGGATTAATTCCTAAAAATGGAGTTGCTGTTTAATAAATCTAAAGGTGCCACAAATGTTGAACAAATCCATTTTTTAAAATATATGACCCAGGTATGTGAATTGATCCAGCACAACTTTAAAACCTCTGACAGATCAGCTGAATAAGATTCATCATGTCATTACAGTGCAGTGTTCTGCTGGGAAAGCCTACTGTAGGTTCTGGCATTCATATGGAAGTTACTTTGACATCTTTCTCTCACTTAAATTAGTTGCATTGCATGCACACCCTCTGCTGACAGTGGCACTTCCCGATCGCAGCAGCTCTCACAAATAGGACACCCTGTCACTTTGCAAATCTACTCAGGTATGGCTTGCAGGAGCACAACAAAGAGCCCAAGGTGACAAGCCAGCCTTCAGACCCCCCAGATTCCCATGTCCTGGTGGAAAGATGATGTGTCCAGTGTTCCAGTGCCGGTACCAGACACTACAGGGCACCTCCAGAGCTCCTGTGCCCAAGACCCAACTGGTCAAGGCCCTTTTGACCCACAGGAAGGGGAGCAAGACAATATCACAGGTAGTTTTATTGTTGTTGCTGAGTGGTGTATGTTACCCTCTGTCATCATTTTCCTCTGTCCTTTTATTCCCCACATCTTTACTCACAGCTATGATTCAGATAGGACACCTCAATAAATACAGCTGTACCCTCCTATCATTTATCTCCCTTATAAACTTGTATTTTCCTCTTTCCTAGTTTTAAAGGCTTTCCTGTCTTTCTTTTTATCTCACCCCCCCGTTCCCCCTTCTCACCGGAGGTGGATGCTCCAGACAGATGTTAAAGTGTTTGGTCTGGTCAGGCTTCACACGGCGCAGGGCCACCCGCGACTCCCCAATGAACTCATTATGTGTCAGCTTGTCTTCGTCGCACACGGACACCCTGGGAGTGAGAGACAGAGGGGGGTGGGGGGTGGGGAGGAGGTACAATATGATAAATGGTGAGCGAGAAAGATGGCCTGAGCACAAAGCATGAATGAAAATAAGAACAGCTGATTACTGCAGTGGTGTATTTTAGCCATTTTAGGTAAGAAAATTAACTAAATTACAGATTTTAACACAAGATTCAAATGATATTTCTACAAACTCTGGATAATAATAGCTAAAACCATTTATTAACGACTCCTCTTGCAATGAGCAGTATTTGCTTATGCAGGTATTTTGTACATCTTGACAAAAACATGTCTAGTTTTTCCCTTAAATCTCAAATCATTTCTGAGTCTTCAGTCACCCCTCATTTCTTTAGAGTTTGCTTCCAAGGAGAAAGGCTGTCTTGTAATGTTTTTAAGTGGTCTGTGGTAATAGCTCTCCAGACTTTCTGAAGGTTTTTCTAAAGTTTTTCCTTGGACATCAGAGGATTTTTTTAAGCCACTTAACACTGACCCATGACTCACTGAAGCATAAAAAAGGCAGTTAATTCAAGGGGTGAACCAGTGATTTCTTTAGTCGAATGAACAAAAAAAATGCCAAAAATAACAGTTAAGCAGGCAGAAATTTTTTTTTCACCAACAAGGTGATTCCCAAAGAACCTTTAGAAAAAATTGGTCTATCTCAGAGTGATGTGCAGTGTGTCGTTTAAAAAAAAAACAGAAAATTGGACAAGTGGAAGAAGGCCTGAAAATACTATCCACAGCAAATGAGTCTTTTATGCTGTATTTCCATGTATGTGCACATGTTTTAGTGAACCTGCATCTATTTCCCATTTTCCTAACAAAAATAATAAAGAGGGGTGACTCAAGACTTATGCATAGTACTGTATAATTTCTGAGAATAATCAAGGTTTTACTACAAATATGTGTTTTTTTTAGAGCTACAATGACCCTGATGTGCCGTTGGTGATTAACAATGTAGACAGTAGTCAGATGAAGAGTGTTTTTTGTGTGAGAGAGTGTGGTAGCTAAACAACATATCCTGAGTCATTTTAGGGAAGGGAACTCGCTGACATAACCATGACCTGAATAAAAAGGAACACAGTCCAAAAGTGACCTACGCTACATGCAAATCAGGCCTGTGTGTGTGTGTGTGTGTGTGTGTGTGTGTGTGTGTGTGTGTGTGTGTGTGTGTGTGTGTGTGTGTGTGTGCACAGTCTAGAAGCAATTACCATTTTCCTCCAGTGGGAATTCAGGTAATGTGAAAGTGCATCATGCTAGGTTAAGCCAATCCATATTCATGGGCCTGGCAAACTTTTACACCTGCCATAATTGCACCTGAAATGCACTGGTGGGGGGCGGGTGGGTGCAGTGGAGGGAAGGTGATGGAGGGAGGCTGCGTATGTGAGGCGCGGAGTGACGTGGGTGACGGGGTGAGATTTAAAAAAACAAAACATACTTCACACACTCATCTAAATAATTTTGTAATATGTCAGAAGCTACTGTAACTGAAACCCAGCACCTTTTCTCTTCGCTTGTGCGAATGTGAATGAAACGCGTGTAATGAGATGACGAAAGTCATGAAAGCAATCTGCCTCGGGAGAAATCCGCACATAAACGTATCGCCTCTCGGTCGACTGCTTTATTTGACTTCTTAATAAATTCATAACCACAGGAATGGCTTTGGTCTTCAGTTTCCAGTAATAAAACACAACGCAGAAATGTGAACGACGCCTGGAAGCACCTGATATGTGTTAAAATACCCAGAGGTCATATCTACTTTAGTGACGTATAGGTTCAAAAACTCACTTCTGAAACATTCAGTATCAAAAGAAAAAAGAAGACTAATGATGAAGAGAGGAAAAAAAAGATGAGAGCAGCAGTCAGCGCTAAGGGGAGAAAGATGGTGTAAAATAGCTCCGGGCTGAAGTGGTGAGTGAGAAAATGATGGGTCAAAGAGGGAAGAAGGATGGCGCTATTATAATACCAGCTGGATGCAAGGCTCCACTTACAGGACATCAAGTAATGAAAACATTTAACTGCCATTGTGACAGCTCATAATTACTGATGGCTCAGACACTTCCCATAGTGTGAGCCAAAGCAGGGGGGGGGGGTGTGAATCTGACCTTACACACATCATCACTTACTTATATACACGCATGAAGCCTCACTGGGAGGGCCTACCATCCATTTCTGGCTAAATAGATGAAAATGTGGACTTTCTAATACTAGAAAACCTCTGACTTCTTAATCCGAACCGATTAATAATAAGATAAGAGACCAAAATGGAGATAATAGTGTAAAAACTGATACGATTGTACACTCGTGTCTTCGACCCACGAACCCCGAAAACGGCAGCTTACAAAAACTGAGAGGTGCACGACTGTCAGAAATGGCAGCTGGACATATTGGATGTGACATCAACTTGACACGAAGTTGTAAATTTTGGTCCTCTAAGTTTCAGAAAGAAGAATCAAGCAGAACATTTCACAATCAGATCCACCCCTTCAAAAGACCAAGATGGCAACGCTCATGTGGTGTCTTCAAAATGGGACTCAACAAACCAATGTTTGACATCACAGTAGTGACATCAGTGTTTAATACTGTCTATTGGTCCCTATGATGCAAAGGCTAACTGCTCTATATCACAGAGACAATGGTAATTGATACAAACAAGCAAAACATTAAAGGTAGAATTTGTTGAAAGGTTACAAACTGTATCAGGATAAGCTTTGCAGTCTCAGCTTGCTGCAGGGGCACTCTTTGCAACTTGACCCCATCCGGTTGCAAACTGATGGCAGAATGACTCCGTCTTATTGACATTTTATTGTCATCTTGATGTACTAAAGTCACTGTGAGTGATTGCAAACCTGGATCCCCTCTTTAACCATTTTAGAAGCATCAAGATTCAAGTTCATTGCATACTGTTGCAATAATTTTGGCTGTGGCGTTCTCTACAACCACTGTTTCCCCCAGTGTGACTGTAGCATTTAGCTACTTAGAAATCCTCTGAGTATGCTGTAGTTTGTTGACTTTAAAAAAAACACATCAAATCTTGCGGTTGAGTTGAGAAACGCGAAACGCTTAAATTCTTAGGAGCTGATGCCAAACACGTCCACCGTGGCTGTTTACGAGGTGGTTATAGGGTGAAATGATCCTTTAACCCTGTAACAGTAGTTTATGTAGATTTTTAAAATCAGTGATTGATGTCGGCATGTTTCCAGGTTTGTCTAAGTTAAACTTCCCGTCTCCTGATCTTTAGATGTCTGCTGAATTAACTCTGTGAGATTCTCTAATTTCCCTGGAGAGATCATCCCTCGAGCCTATTTAAATCCCACTCCCATGTGTGCCACGGCAAAGTTTTAGTCACAGTCAGAGACAATTCGCAGCTTTTGTCACCTCTAGAGGGGGGGTGGGGGGGTCAATGAAATTAAAACACCCTGCGGAGCTTAGTCTGACCTCAATCTGTCACTGCAACTTGGAAAGAGAGAAAGCTAGGAGCCAGATGGAATGAGAGACGAGGAGAAAGGGATGGTTAAGAAGGAGTGAAGGGAGATCTTTTCTGATCGTAGTGGACAGGTGAGTGTGAGGATGGGGAGGAACAAAGGTGAAGAAGATCTCAGGATCAGCAGAGATAGAAACAGAGGGGAGGGGAACATGGCAAGTCGGGAAAAAGCCCCATAAACCAGGAGCTGTGATTGAGATCGATGATAAGAAAATCCTTTGTAAGCACGGGTCAGCTTTGTGATGGGAAACGATAAACAGAAGGGCAGGACATAAAGAGGACAGAAATAGCCTCTCCTGCAGCGAGCATTTACCGGAGTGTTTTGCGGTACATGTCTTCCTCGGTGATCCCACAGTAGGTGAGCGTCTCGTTCCACACGGGATTCAGCGTGTTGCGGACAGTCTTGGTCTTCAGTTTATTGGCCTGCAAATCACGGGCGGAGAGAAGAAAACATCAATTTAGGGGCCGAGCTTTGTCGAGGAGAGACAAACGGAAAACAAGTCAAATTCTCGCAAGCTACAAGGTCATTTTGCTTCACCGCTGATTTATTGGTCTGCTCTTCAGTTTTCATTATTGAACTCTAAAAATGCAGAATGAATAAAAATCTGCTCTCCAGAGTCCTTGTGACGGGACACCGAAGGTTTCTTTCATTTCTTTCATCATCTGTGTTCTGATAGGAAAATCAGACCTTGCAGGCTCCGGGCAGCAGATGCAGCTTGACGTAGGGATCGGCCAGACCATTGAAATCCATTGGCTTTAGACCCTTTAAGGAAAGATAGAAGCTATGTTAAAAGATGTTCAACATCAGCAATGGATTTAAAACAACTAGCAGACTGAGAGTTGAAGGGTTCTTTAAAAACTGAATCTAAAGCACAAAGGAACAGAGGAGCTTTTAACCGTCAGTTCAAAAGATGAAAAGGTGAAACCGAAAAAATATTAGGATGTCTTAGTTTGTACACTAGATATTAAAATGAGAATTTTCCCTCTTTTGTTTTTATTTAAATCATCAGCAGATGAAAAAATGTTGTCGAGCTGATACAAAAACATTCAGCTGCGGCAGCTCTAATGGAGTTTTCCGAGTTTGGGATTTACCTTTGCTCTGAGGACTGTGCAGTGCAGGGAGCTGGTGGCTTTCTCGTACAGTAGGTCAAACGTTAGCGTTCCCAGGGAGGCTGGAAGGCGGTTAATAAAAAGTCATACATATGGGAAAAAAACCATTTTGTGCTGATGACTTTATTATCTGCAAAGGAGATGGAGAATGATGGCAAGGAGAAACATAAACAGCGGAGAAGCCGGGAAAAATTTAATTCTCTCAGACTCTTGTGAAAACAAATTTTCCTTGTTTAAAGGAATCCATAAAATATTTGCCTTCTTGTTGAGAGTTGGTAGAAGAAGATTGAAACCATTCGCAAATCTGTCCCGCAACACATGTATTGCCACAAACAGCAGCTGGTTGGCTGACCTCAGCATAAAGCCTGGAAACAAGGTAAAACGGCTACACCAGCACTTCAAAAATAAAAATCCATCTCCCCAGCACCTCTAAAATGCAATAACATGTTTTTATTCATTTGCTTTAACTTTACACAGGGGTCTTGCTGCAGGTTTGTTTGTTTTTTCAATGTGAGCTGGAAGCTAACTGTGATTTGTACTTTCACTAAAAGCTACCTGTTTGAAAGTTTATGCCTCTTCTTTAAAGCAAATCAGCTGGACTAAAAGCATTAGTATTTACACCAGAAAGATGTTTTTGTGTTCTGGTTTTACTTCCTGTTTTTGTTCCTTTTCCACCTAGTGTGAAACAATGAAGTTGGAGCTCCTTTGCAAGCTATCCACAGACAGTGCATTAGTGCATTATATTCTAGAACATGTTTTTAGATTGGTGCATATTAGCAACGTGTTTGCTGAGAGCAAATCTTTCATAGGCCAGTCCTGGTCAGAATGGAGTTTCTGTGCAAAGTTGCTTCAGTATTTCAAGTAGTGAAAGTGCCCACAGCGAACCAAATGTGTGTTGACTTAATTTAAATGCCCTTGGCTTAGGTTGCTTTGGTGAGACTTTCAGGTGACTCACTGTTATCATCGCTGTCACAGCTGTCGATCTCGATGGAGGTGTCCATGCTACTCATGGCAGACAGGGAGCCCCCTCCCCCTGCAGCTCCAGGTAACTGCGGTGACAACAGGCCACTGCTCCCTCCTCCTCCTCCTCCTCCAGGCCCTCCAGCTTGACCTGTGCTGCCAGGGCTGAGCGTTGTGGGAGCTGCCACCTGATTGGGTGAAAGTGGCTCAGAGAAGGAGGAGGTGGGCGAGAGGCGAGGGAAGTAGGCGGAGATTTGACGAATGGGGCGTATGGGGCCCGGGCAGACATCGATGGCCATGTGCTCCTGGATGGTGATGCCCAAACTTTTTCCTTTTCGCACAGTCATATGGCTGAAAAAAAGAAGATTACATTTATTTTCAAGTGTACAGACACTAAAGTTTTGAACTGCTCACCCCGTCTTTGTCATAAGATTTTCATTTTCCAGAACACGCTGAAGGATTCTTTTGCCTCAGAGTGCTTTTCAGATGAAAACATTTTCACTATACTTTCAGTTTTAAAAGATGACATTACATTTAAGATAAGAAAATACAGCAGAGGATGTGCATACATTTACATTTCAATTAGATCTGAATGAACCCAAGCCTTTCAGCGAGTATAAAGCATAATGGACTGTGGAGGTTTCCTCCGTATCCTAATCATCCTCGATGGAGCTGCAGTGTGTACGAGTGGCTGAGCAGGCATGTTATCTAAAAATGTTTAAGAATCCTCCACAGACATGAAGGCAATTACATAAATCTGTACAGGCGGAGATGGAGGGAAGATTCACGATGATTATATAGTGTTGTGGTTGCAAGAAGTGGAGTTGACCACAAGGCTGATGTGTCTGCTCTCTTCCCAAAATAAAAAAAGAGGGGGTGGATAAACAAATATCTCATAGCTTTTTGTTTTCTCAGCAGGGCTTGAGGGGCCGTTCTGTCTTCAATACTGAACAAACCCCCCCCGACTCCCTCGCTCACTGCTTTCTCTCCATTAATCGATTCAAACTGAGAGGTTAATATTTGCACTGTGAATATTTGCGGTTCCTCTGCGTATGTCTGCACATCGAGTTCAGTGAGGTTTAGAAACATAAAAATGAGAATGCAGACAGGGAGGGATCAGTGCTCTCTTTGTGTGTTTTTCGTGTATTAAATTATTCTTTTTATTTTCAAGGTTTTACTGGATGGAAGGTAAAAAGTGAGAATGTCCTCGTCTCACTTGGTTGCCTCTAATGGCCTGTGGATTAAGGTTAAATGTAAGAACAGAGCCATTTTAATCATTATATAAAAGAATATGCCTTGGATTTTTTTTTCAAGTGTTTATGCACTTTATATAAAGAGCACCTACACGTGGAATTAACATGGTGGTAATTTTTTTTTTGTGAAGTTCTTGGGTCAGGTTCTCTATTAAAATTCAAACGATTTAACTTATATAGTTATATAACGTGGCAAAAAACTTGGATAAGGTCAGCATATTCAGTAAGCTTACTGCTTTCAAATAACTTCACCAGCTAACGTAATCCATTCTCTCACACGGTGTTACACAGAGAAATATTAAAGGGGTCATTTTGGCTTCATTCTGATGACTAAAGGGTCTGAAATTAAACCTCACAAACCTCAGACAGTATAAAATAATTATTTGATCCCCTGCTTTGCTCCTCTCTTGTAGTTCAATTTTAATAGAGATTATCAACTAAAATTTAGAGAAAACACATTACATAAAAGTTATAAATTGATGTGTCCCCTACAACTCAACCAGAATTGGGTGTGTCCCATGGGCACACATCTGGCTGAGCAAGACCACAGAGACTGAACTGCAGACCTGCACAGACCTGGAATGAGCTATGGGACCATCAGCAATAAGCAAAGTGAGACGATGACAACGGCGATTATTCAAAAATGGTAAAAATGGAAAATGATCATGAGTCACCCTCTGTCCGGGGCTCCATTCGGCATCTTGCCTCATTAGGTGAGGATTAGCATGAGAAAGGTGGTGGATCAACCCAGAATGAAACAGGAGGAGCTTGTTAATGAGCTGAACAAAGTTGGGATCTCAGTTACCAAGAAGACGACTGATAAGACAGTACACCGTGATGGACTCTTGCAGCACCTGCAAGGTCCCCCTGATCCAGAAGGTACATGTACAGGCCTGCCTTAAGTTTGCCAGTGAACCTCTAAATGGTTCAAGGTGAGAAGGCTTGGGAGAAAAGGCTGTGGTCAGATTAAACCAAAGTCAGGCTCTGTGGCATCAGCGTCACCTGCTGTGTTTGGAAGAAGATAAACTCTGAGTATGTAAAATCTTAGACCGTCCTCGTCCAGCGGGTGATGTAACCGTAGCTACATTTACACTTCCTATGTACAGTCTATATTCAAAGGTCAAAATCACTGCCACAAAGTAAGAAAGTTCCTGTAAAACGACACTCTGCTTTACACTTAAACACAGAGTCAGGCTAGTTGTTTCCCTGTTACTATTGTTCATGCTAAGTTAATGGCTGCAGGCTGTTTTTGGAGTCAAAACTAGTAAACAGATTAATTTCCGAGCCTTCGCTCATCAGGACGCCGTCAATATGACCGACGACTCCCCGACGACTCCCTGGCTCTAAATTTGTCGCCTCTGACTGTCGACCTTGAGCAGTACTGCGGACACCGAGGGTCACTTGTCATGTATGGTCTAGTCTCACTGCTGTGAGCACAACAGCGGGTGAAATCCGCCACAGATAATCCAGCTTTTTCTTGGCTGGCGTTGAAACAAACTGTTGAAGCACTCTGCAGCGTGCCACTCAACAAACTTCCCTGACTCATTTGACTGAGAGGACTTTGACAGACTTCTGGCTCTGGGATGAGAAATGATGGACATCTTGCCTTCTATGAACCAGCAGCTGTCATTTTGGTACCACAACAGTACATTTAATGACATCTGAAATGCTGAAAAACAAGGAAAAGTGCTGCTGCTCTCCTTCACCGCTCAATTAAGGAGAACAGAGATATGCTCAGAATCTGTTAAACATCTTAGAGAGAAAAGAATGCAACAAATCATTTCTGCCTGACAATAAAAACAAAACAGAAGCCGCCCACCGGTGGAAATGAGCAAGATATTAAGATGAAGGTGAAAACAAGTTAATGAAGCTCTGAAAATGCTGATAGACTAAAATGTATTAAATATCACTTAACAAGTTCTTACAAGGAAAACGCGCACACACACAGTGCCATAGCAGCATGTGTGTCTGCAGTCATGCATGTAGTTACACTTGTGTGAGTAATTAATTTCACTGCATACACGCTGCAGCTTGTTGGAGGGTGTCGGTTGATCTAATAAGTGCAGTCAGTCTCCTCCCAGTTCTGGCAGATGTGGCTGTAAGCTGGAGCAGCCTGAGCACCACCAGCAGCACTACCACCACCACGGGCAGCAGCAGCACACGTACAGCCCAGAGGCCTGGTGGCTCTGGTGGCTCGCAGCTCTCTGGCGTGCAAAATCTCTCGGGGAGCTCAGGACTGATCGCTCTCGTGCTGCCAGCTGGAATCTCTCTCATCTTCTCGTTTCCTCATCATCTCGTCGCAGAGATGTCTGGCAGTGCTCGCGCAAGATAATAAGGTGCCGATTTCAGAGTCACACTGTACAGGTTTTTATGTGCTACTTTACATAATTCCTATATGCTGCAGGATAATGGGCCACTGTTTCCCTACAGCTACGCACACTTGTCCCTACATCTATTTGTTATGCAATCACATACAGTAGAGTAGTTTATGCACAACCCGCTTGCACTTATATTGGCGAGGTTACATAGGTTTCCAGCTTCAAGAGGGAGGAATGAAGCTGCCAGAGTCTGGCAGTCAGAAATATCTTTGTGCAACATGCAATCTCCCCCTCCTCCCCTTTTAGCTCCTTCACATTAAATTAGAGTCATATCACAGGCATGGGTGCTCTCTTCCTCAACCTCTACCTTCTCACCTCTCCTTTCTTCTTCTCCGCTCTTTATCTCTCATTATCACTCCATTAGTCTTTCAAAGACACCTTTATTCCACCTGTAGGTACGCGGGGATTTCTCTGCCTCTCGGCTGGTTTTCGTCTACTTCCCCAAATGTCCTACATACAATGGGGCCCTGCGGCAGGCTCCGTTCACCTTTAAATAACAAGCTGCCGTCTGACAGGCAGATGGTATAATACAGTGTTTCAGAGTGTAGCTGCTCATTAGAGCTCGGTACTCAGCATCATCTACAGCTAACCACGGTGACAGTCGGCACTTATAAATTAGGAGCCAAGTTATTTTGAGGCAGCTAGGAATGAGTAAACTTGAGTGAGAGCGTGAGGGGAGGTGTGAAAGAGAAGTGAAAGAGCTGACACATGCCACATGTTGCACCTGACTGACTGTATGCAGAATTAATGTGTCCGCTTCTCAGTCTGGTTTGTAATGCATTCGTTTATCCTGCAGGTGCAGTTTACAAGAAACACATACACATGACTCTGAGTGAGCATGCGATCACGGCAGAAGAAGGTGATTTAAAAAAAAAAATTAAGAAGTAAAGATGCATTTAATGTAAGCCATTTAAGAGAAAATTAACATTTCCAGTTTTGGTTTAAGAATCAAACTGCCTGCATTTAAGTAGTAAAAGAATAAAAATGGTGTCTTACCTCAGTGATAGCGTAAGTGTGAAACTCCTCATACAAAAAAAAAAGAAAAGAAGAAGAGGGGATTCTGGTGCGGAGAGGAGAGGAGAGACTAACAGGTGGCGATGAGGGGAGCAGAGAGTAAGGAGAGAGATGCAGAGAGAGGGGGAGAGCGGGGACCGAGCGAGCGCAGATTAAGATGAAAATGAGGAGCTGAGGGGAGAGAGGAGAGCGGCATACTGGAGGAAGCAGAGGAGGAGGATGGAAGGAGTCAAGAGGATGAGAGAGAGAGAGAGAGGCAGGG
>VOQJ01048155.1:0-26239 GCA_015052665.1 Apistogramma diplotaenia | reverse complement strand
AGGCCGGGGGGGTCCTCAGAGGATCTACGACAGTTTAGCTGGCCTTAGTATTTCCTGTATTTTATTTTGTGCTTAATTGTTACATGTTGATGCGTGTGACAGAGATGAGTGAAATCATAGCAGCAGGGCACACTGAAAGGATTTGGATATCTGCATGTGTGCAATGTCCCAGTATGAATGCATGAACTGTTTCATGAAAGTCCTAGTTTGTGATTTTAAAATATGATATCTGAGGTCAGTTTAACACACAGCTGTGAAGTCGGTTTTTTCCTGCTTTGCCAGAACTAAAAGCCTCTCGATGCCGCTTGTCTTGATACATCTGACCAAGCTGACAAACACAAAAACTTATGTCATCCATATTTGATACTGAATTCAGTGAAAGTTATTATTGCCTGCGTGATGTACTACCTGGCAGTGATTTTCAAACCGTGAGCTCGTCCCACCGGTGGGTCGATTTCATGCGATTTCCTCCGGCTGTTGTGAGACTTGTTGTATGAAATGAATCCCTTCCTGCTGCAAACATTTTTAGGTTCCTGTGCTGGAAGTATAAAAAATATTACAGCTTTTAGAAAAGGCTCCATCAACACAACAGTGCCCACAATAACAAAAACAGTGTTACATCAGTGAGCGATGATGATCACAGACAGATAAACTGTCGGTGGCTTTGGAAGGTCTCTCACTGGCTGAAACTTATCACTGCACGAATTCTCCATTTGAATACACCAGCACAACCTTGGCAGCTGCACGTTTGGAGGCCTTTCAGCAGGCAGCATCAGCTCCATATCCTCCCTAACAGAACAGTGTTTCCCCGGCCTGCAGTCCTCAGCGGAGTGAGGCTGACAGCGGGAACGCCTGCAGAATAATTTAACAGGACTGTGGGGAGAGCCAGAGAAAAGACAAAGCCCTCCAATATGATCTCCGAGGACCCCGCAGCAATCCACTGTTCGCCTTCTGCCATCGCCATTCACTGACACTATTGATTATGGCCCTGGGAGTGATGATAGCATTCTGCTCTCCCCTCCAGCGGAAACCACAATCATGCCGCTGCGCTGGCCAAATGATAGACTGTCTCGGAAATGAAAGAGGAGGTAAGGGCTGGGGAGAGAAAGATAAGGGTGATTGAGAGAGATGGGAGATTGAGGTAGTGGGGATGGAGGCTTGAGAGGGGACAGCATTAATATGGCTTGGTTTGTTTTTCATAGCAGCTGTGGGATGTAATGTTTCCGTCAGCAGTATTAACACACGGCTCCGTGTCACGGGCAAAAAAGGGGCCTCGGTGGAGACGTGAAAATAGCATAATTGCCTCTTTGCCTGTTTGAAATTGCGAAGACTTTAAGACATCCAAGCAGCCTCGGCTTTTACGCTACCAGTTACTTTTAAATGAGACAGGGGGACAGCCCGACGCTGCTTATGGGGGGGGGGGGGGGTGTAAAAAAAAGATAGTGGGATATCATCTGGCACGTCTGCGTAAACAGGAGCGGGGAGTTTTCATCTCCGTCAGGACATACACAAACATACACAGTGCTCTTCACACGCCAGGTGGCTCCTTGATTTAATTAGCACAGCGGAGCTCCAATTAGCTGCAGTTGTAAATCAGACGGAGTTTTTCATCATAGCATCGAGCTGATAGGCCCAGTAGGACTGTATTCTCTGCCTCCTCCAGGGAGCACTGGATCACAGTCAGCCTTGAGTGGAGGATTATACAGAGATTATAAGCAGACTTTACTACTTCAAGCCACTTCTGGATCTGGGTCTTTTCTCTCTGACCTACAGCAAGAACACTAAGCTGTGACCGTGTGCATACTGTATATTCTCCATCCATATGGAGAAACAATATTTTCTCACATCACAAAATAAGTTACTTATTACTACTGATTAGTTCTACTATTATACATGTTATTAGGTTTTTTTTTAATGTGCTGTCTGTATTATGAGTCTGTGTGCTTTTCTGCTGCTGCTCTGTCACCTGACACTGTCAGAAGACTCTTATAATAAACTCTACACTCATTATTATTTTCCAAAGCAAATACAATTCTGTTTTTCGCATGACATGACATAGCTAACATATTAAACTCCATGACTTACACATTTTTACACAAGACTCCCAACACACCTGTTGGATAATGACCGCAGACATGACACAGTAATACCGGCTCAGACTTGGATGAGCTGACCTTTATCGCCACCACTTCCATCTAAGCTGCCCTCGCTGTCCGAGTGGCAGTCAGCGCAGTGGTGTGAGACCGTCTGCTTATCTCGGGCAAGTAAGCATCTACTGTACACCCTGGCAGGAGGCTATGTAAAGTTAGTCAGAAACTGGTACTGGCAAAATAAATACCAATGCAAACATTTTACAAACCGTTTCCATTTGTTTGCTGAGCAGAGCACCGTGTGCATGAGCTGTGCTTTCAGTGTAGTCATGGAGTACAGAGTGCTGCTGTTTGTGACAGTACTTTATCACTTATGGGTGCTTCCTTCAAAGTCGCTGTGCTAGTGAAAAGCAGTTGCTGACATCCTCCGATGATGAGAACTAACGATATATACACACATGACTGAAAGGGCCTTAACAAAGTTATTTTGTATACTGGGCCTCTGTGCAAAAGTCTCACCCCCATTTCTTTATATTGTGCCTGCTGGGTGAAGCAATTTACTGAAACGTGCAAACATGGAACACAGAAATGCAGCATTTAAGCCACAAACAGAGCTTATACACGTCAGCTAAGTTTGAAAGTCAATATTTGGTACGACCACCTATATTTGACACAGGAAGCAAAACAGAATTACAACACACAAGAGACAAGACTAGCAAAATAAAACAGGAAGTAACACAATATGAGGCATGCAAACACGGACTTGACAGGGGGGAAATGGGAAGCTGAACCCCTAAGGAACGACACAAAACTGCAAAAGCTACCAAACTACTGGGCAAAAGGCCCCTGACAGAGGGTCATTAGCACAACTTAGTTTACTTAGTTTTTTGAGGGAAGTTTGAGGTCTGTTGATACATCGTAATGATTTTTTTGCATGGAAAGTTCTTGCATGAACACGTGTGAGCGCTATCCACCTTTTAATCCACAGCTGCAAAGATAGCAAGGCTCATCAAAGGAGCAGATGAAAGGTGGACCTAATGATCTCGACTCGGCTCTCCGGTCCAAACACAGACATATGCTGCTGTGCGTCCTGCTTGAAGCCGCGGTGAAGGCTGAGCAGATGGAGCATGGCCTGGAAAGGTAGGATCAACAGTGATGAGCGTGTGACTTAAACCTCTCTTCTGTTTTATATGTGCATTTTCATAAACACCTGCCACACTGAGCTGCTGTGGGTTTCCAGATGTTCTGCTCTCGATGCGTGCAACATTGTAATGAAGATTGTTGCAGTTTCCTCTGCGTGTCTGCATCTCTACAGGTGACGCAGTAAAAAGAAAATAAGTCTTTTAGCACTCCATTCACATGTAACCTGATACCTCAGTGCCGTGAAGTGGAAAACTACAAAAGCTGTGTCTTTGTCCCGAACATCATGGAGGGCGCAGTGTTTGTGAGGACACACGCTGTCCTCGCTGGTTGCGCCTCAGCGATGTGAGGCTCGGTCGAGCACTCCCACCCTGTCCTTGCTGTGCTGTAGGTTAAAGAAAGACTTCTCGTAAAACTTTTACAAAACCTGCGCGAATTAAAAACCTTTATGACCTAATGAGAGTCAGTCAAGTTATAAAATGTGACGTGATTTCATGGATAACACACATTAATATGAATGATGGTTGGTCAGTGCCATTAGATGTCCATCTGACAGGAGAGGGTGGGAGGAAATGGAAGATGTGAGGAGATTAGATGGAGTGAAAAATGGGCCGTTATGAGAAATACTGTTGCCATGTAAAGTAGCAGATTGACATAGATGGATTTCCCATAGTTCCCTCCTGTCCAATACATCACCCAGGGGCTGGCTTCGTCCTTCGCCGATAACCCCGGTGAGCGCAGCCTGCCTCACAGAGTTGCTGGAAAACAACTTAAAAATGTCATGTGCACCCCAAATACATTCACACGGTTTAAAATGTTTAAATTCTTGTCCTGATTTATTCTTAAATATGCTTTATTTTGTTTGGCAAGTTCTGATTTAAATTTAAAAACGTTGTTTGATTGCCATAAACGCAGCTGAATCATCTGCAAGGAAAGTCTGGTTGCCATTTCCTTCCCAAAGCCCATATTTAAGCAGATTAGTTCCAGGAAAAGCTTTTGTTTTCTGAACAAATGATTTGATTGAGTGCAGTTTTTCCCCTCACAGGCACAAGTAAACGGTCGGCTAAACCGTGTTCTTTTAATCTGTTTATTACCGATCTGTTGGCTCGGTCTACTTCTTGGTATCTACTTGAAATGTGATTTCCTGTGTTTAGACTTTTCTTTTTTTGTTCTGAGGTTTGATGCTTTTTAAATTTCTGTTTTACTCACAAAGGCATTTAAGATCATTATTAATATGAATTTACCTTCATTTTAAAAAGCACCTGGAACTATTGTTTTCTTGGCGAGTTTTCTTTATAAAGTAACTCACCAGCAACTTCTTAACTAATGGGATGTCATTAAGGCTGCACTGCTAGCTTCCGCCCAGCCGGCTCTGCCTGTGCTGCAGGCATATAAAGATATTGGCTGGATGCTAGATTACAACAGTTGAATACACCAAGGCAGAAAACTTTCAGACGAACAGTCAAGCCTGGGATAATCACATCTGTGGCTACTTCCATCTACATAGCTATCCATCTTTGACAGCAGAACCATAGCTTTGTTTTGACCAGAAGGAGTGGAAACGCTTCTCTATCAAACACAACAGTTGCTCTCTAAACACAACCAATTAGGATGACGAATGACTTGCGCCTTGGCAAGCGTCCCACGAGGGACATGAACATACAACTCAAATAACAAGACAAACAGAGAAAAACAAAGAGCGGCATCAGAGAGAAAAACAGGATATTTTTCATCCTGGGAATTTTTGCGCTTTGATTCCCTCCCCTCGGTCGATTGTTCTTTATCAAGCCTGTCACTCTGTTCTATTTGAGGAGATTTGTAGTGCAGGTTTTGATGCATAATGGATGGGGTCTGACTCAGAGCAATGCCTTGTGGGAAAATGGAGTCGAGCCAGAGAGGGTGTGCCGCCATTGCTGATTGCTTCTTATTGAGCCTGAGCGCCCTTGGGATCATCGTTATGAGGTACTCAGCATGCAGAGGCACTGTACTGTGTCATGCCTCGTCTTATGACCTACACGAGTATATCAGCGCTCATCGGGTCCACAGGAAAGCTTCTCCCCCCCGGTTTATAATTCATTAATGCAGCATCATTGTTTTTAGCTTCACACCCTGCCTGGGACGGTGAAAGTCTCCTTGAAGAAATAAACTAAGTTGTAAACAATGTCGAGATGAGCTCCAGGAAACCAAACCTTTTCTCGCCAAGAGCGCTGAGCAAATCTGTTCAGAAAACTCATTACCGGGAACTACTGAGAATTACTGGTGAGAAACCTCTTTAATGAGCACTCATTACCCCGAGGACAGAGTGGCAGGACGACAAAGGAATCCTTATTTAGTGTTTCTATATTTATCAATTAATATTCTAGGGGGTCACATGCTGCCTGGAGGCTTTTGGGATGTACAGCCTCACAGATATTAAAACTTATCTTCAATGTGCTTTTCATTGTTTCTTTTAGGTAAACAGTGTAGGATCTCTGCACTCGCTCAGCAGCCGTGTTAAGATCTGACACAAGCGTCAGGTTTAAAGTGTTAGACGGGCTTTTCCCTTCAGCCGCCTTCTCCCTTCATTCCTTTATCTTGCTGCTGTCCGCTTCCATTTGCCTACACAGTGGTGTCTTTGTCAGGGCTGCCAAAGCCTACACAACTATATTTGAGCCCTGGCTCTACTAAAAAAAGGAGTTATGTTCAGTGATGACAAGAATTGATTTCCAATTTCCTCCACAATGACTGCATCATTTCCAGCGACTCAGGCAATTTGGCCTACATTACTGAGGCTGCCAGGGGCTGTAGATCAGGGTGACAGCTGTCTTCACCTGAGGCACCGCTCACTCAGATCAGAGAGACTCTCACTGATGCTTCCTCTGTCGGACTGGTGATATCCTTTAGAGAGTCCATGATTTGTGCCTTTTTCATGAACTGAAGCAAATGTGCTTTAGCGTTTATATATAGAATTGATCTTTATTTTTGCTGTTTTAAATACACCTTTGGCACAGATATTTATTCTTTTGAGGATGTCTGCCAGCAGTATTTAGTCAAAAGGCTTAGCAAAAAAACAGAAAAGGAATAAGTGTGCTGAGGTCTGCTGATGGAATAAACACCTCTGAACCAGGCTGTTTAGGCATGCCTTCCTGGGAAACCTGGTCCAGTGTGGATTTGCAATGTTTCAACCAAACTTGATTACAGGGAACAGAGTTTTAGCACATATTATTTTTTCAGATAATTCTATTAAAATGCTCCGAAAGGCATCAGGCTCACAAACACAGAGAGTTTCAGCGCCGCTAATTAGTGGCGCGAGGACTAGCATCCACTACTGCTGCAGCTGCTTGTGCCAGCAAACCTGCCAAAGTGGCAGCACCCCTCGGATTGAGCCTGGGCAAAACCCCGATTCATGAACCCGGCTCCTGGGGTGTCAAGAAAGAATCTCTTTTTTTCAGAGACACCACCGACATATTTACTACTCCTGTCAGACACCTGTGCAGATGAGATTTATATCAGTATCACAATAAGTTCATTGTCTCTGTAGCTCCTGAGAGTGATTACACAGGAACAGGATACATGAGCTTATTAAGCAGGGCTATGTTACACATTTCTACTCCACCCTCAGAGGGGCAGGGGCGTTTTTCTGTTTGTTTGTTTGTTTAATAACAATATTTCAGCAAATCCATCAGTCCCATTCATAACAAATTTGCACAAATGATGGCCAGTGACCCCCCCCCCCCCAATCACCTGATTACATTTTTTCCATAATTGGGTCAAGAGCAAGGTAAAAACAGGGAAAATCCATATGTTTTAAAATCATATCTCCCTCAAAACCAACTGGATTCATCTGATATTAGCGACACAGTTGTGTCTGACCAAGAAGACGTGCCAAAGCAAACGCCATCTGGATCGGATCCAGATTCTGGACTTGCAGGAAACTCCATTAAATGCTGTCCATGGACATTATCCATTTACCTGACTGTATGACACAGCTTTTGACTCTATCACTCCGCTCCCTCAGTCCCCCCGTTATCGCCCACCCAACAAATCCCCTTTGTTTTCTTTTTATAAGCAATAAAACTCACTTAAAAGTTGAAGTTACTTTACTTCAACTTTTTCAATCTTGGAAACGTATCTGCTTGGACACGGAAAACGTTCAAATCAGCTAAAATGTCTGCTGGGGGCGGGGTTTGTTGTGCACCACCTGTTCTCATTACATCATCATGTCGCTTAACAACATGGTCGAATCACTTTGATTTGTCTGAACGTGACTTGAAAATTACGCATTAATAAAGAAAGCAGATTGTATGGTGAGATCAATAATTCTTACCAGCTGGACACAAGGTTAAAGAAGCCAGAGCCAACAGTATTGGGCCGGAGTGCTTACTCTTTGATTTCAGGTGTTTCCTGTCCCATTGCTGCAGGTATATAAAAGCACCCACACATGCAGTCTGCCTTTACAAACATTTGTGAAAAATGGATCATTCTAAAGAGCTCAGTGAATTCCAGCGTGGTGCTGTAATCGGATGTCACCGTTACAACAGTCGACTTCCTGAATTTCTTCCCTGTTAGATGTTCCACCATCAAGTGGTGTTACAGCAGAGTGTTAGTGTGGAGGAACCACGAGCTGACTCAGTCCCAGCAGAGCTCCAAACCTCCTCTGGCTTTAACGTCAGCTCAAAAACTGTGTGCCGTGAGCTTCCTGCGATGGCCGAGCAGCTCCTGTAGGTGTAACGTGTAGGTGGTTTACATGCTGTTTGTTTAGACGGTGACTTTGGAAGTTTAAGTCCAGCAGCGCTGCAGTAAGCTTATATCAGATTATCTAAACCCCAGAGGTTTTCCTTTTCACAGTTTTTTATGTTGTATTGATTTATTTTCTCTTTAAAACCTGTCCCTCCCCCACAAGCAGGAAAAGTGCCTCAGTCAAATTTACAGTTAGCATCACCTCCTCCCTGCTCACAGAATTAGATCAACTAAAGTCCGGTCAAGCTTTAAAGCACACTGGTCCCAGAGTAGCAGTTGACTTGCTCTCATCGCAGAGCCAAAGGTGGACTGCTTTTCATTGCTCCTCTCACCAGTTTACGCAGTTCAAACATAATAAGGTTGAAATTCTGAACCAGCGTGCTGTTTATTGTTCCCGCTGTGTGCGAGATGATGCTTCAAACGAGAGCAGAGACTTTGTTGTGTTCAGAGGATTTGATTGGTAATGAATCAGTGAGTTTCTGAGAGTGCTTCATGCAGAGCTGCGATAGAGTGACGAGTCCTGTGGCTGGAGCTGCGTGTCTGCGCGCGTGTGTGTATATATTTGAAGCTTGCAGTGATGGAGAAGTGGAGTGATCAACCACTCATCAACAATCAGCCTCCAGCTGTCAGCTTTCCACCAGCTTCCTCCACTTACACCGGCAATTCTGCAAATGTCAAACTGTGAGGGCAGGATGCTCAGTCAATAGAGAGAACACACAAGAACTGTCGACTTTTTGCATTTTTGTGGCAGTGGCACATGGATAAAACCCACCGACTTCCTGTCTGTCAATGCAAACCTTTTTCAGTAAACAACCAAACTGCAAACACATCACACCAATACACAAAACCCTGCGTGACGACCGATCGCCTATTAGAAAGCAATCATCTATCAATTTAAACATTACCGTTTGAATCTGGTGACAGTAGCTCCTGTTAGAGCGTGAGGCTACAGTTTTATTGTGGTGCGTTTGAAGAGGGATAAGTGAGAGGCCATTCGTCAGCTGTATTGCTTCACTCACAGCAGTTTTAATCAAAGAGCACTTTGTCCTTTTGATGAATGCTGTGGTGGAGGGGTGTTCGGCACTGAAGCACTTTGTAGTTGTGTAAAGTGGTGACATGGAACTACACATACAGTATACACTACCTGTGTGGGCTGTTTTTCTTTAACATGATTTTAAAAAGAAATGAGGACATGAGAACGTTTTTCAGCGTGTCATCATTTCAGGGAAGAACGAGAACATCATCATCATCATCATCATCCTGAAGACAAAGACAAAGAGACCTCCTGTTCTCCTAAAGGGATCATCGCAACACATCAGCAAAAGCTTCAAATGGCCGATCACACAGAGAATCAGATATAATTGAACTAATCCCAAGTCTGCTGTTTGTGGTAGCGATTTCAGCAGCAGTTCTCAAAGATTCTTCTTTTTTTTTTGTCTTCCAGGAAGGTGTTTGGGTCCAAAGTAACACAAGTGGCTTTCACCACAAAAGCATCATCTATAAACTCAAGGTCAGAGACACGATTTGGTAAAAGATTGCTTTACCGATCTATGAAGACTGGAGGGTTTAAAAGAGAAACAGGATGTAATCTAATGAAAGATCAGATTGACTCGATTTTCAGCGAGCACTTCGGAGAGGCTCTGCGCTCTCCATTAAGTCCCCGCTCATGCATGTAATATTAAAAATGGCTGGAAATCTCTAATACTCTTGGCTAATGAGTTGGCTAATCTGAAACATGCAGCAAATCAATACATAAACCAGTGCGTGGATGAATGAGAACTGCCGCTCACGGAGCTTTGTGGTAGCCCAGCCTGTGATTAAAGTAAGAGAGGCGAGGGGAAAATCAATAGCTGAATTCATCTCCCAGATCACAGGAATGTATTAGCGTTGTTAAACACATTCCACTTAAGGCAGCAGATGAGACACATAAAATGAGTCATCGTTTAAACTATCTTTTAGTAGTGTGTCTCCACCAGCTATTAAATGCTGCCAGACCATCATTAAGCTCTGTCTCATTTCTTATCAAATGGTTGTGTCAGTGGCTCTGATTCATGGCATCTCAGAGGCTCTCAGCTGATAGGAAAGCACCAAAAGGATCTCATCAATTTAAAGTTGTGCTGACCATTAACTTCACACACAAGCACTGTTGCCTGGAATACGTCAGAATTAGAAATATACACACACACACACACACACACACACAAGAAGCAGTGTCTCCAAGATCCCTTATCTGTGACTGAGTGGAATCTGTCCTCGGCCACAGGGTGGTGATGTTTGACTTTAAATAATTCCTGCAGTTGCACACGCTCACAGCATGCTCGATAATTATGTTTAGGTAAATTTAGCTTAACAGGTGTTCTTGTGAGTTATTACAGTCATCATCGCTGGCCACAAGTAGCCTCAAACACAGCAGCCTTTGCTCTGACCTCTCATTTTATACAGTGTGCAGGGTTGTAGGAAAGCCTCTTGTTGCAGCGAGGATTCTCCAGGGTGGAGCTCATTTTATCCCCCTCTGCTCACGCAGTCTCTCCTCAGTCTGCGTTTCCTTTGCCAAAGGGCTCACCTGCACCCTGCTCCTCCCAGCCCCATCGCTCGCAGGAACACGCCTTAATTGGCTCGTTTCTTTTGCAGCAACAGGCCCCCTTCTGCTCGTGAGCTCGGAGTGATTTGACTCAGTTAAGCTGAGTTAAGGTGAAGATTCACCGCACTGACATCCTCAGATTAGTGAAATGATTAAATGTGTGCAGCAGCGCTCGTCGTGAATGAATTAAAACCCAGTTTCCTGTTTCCTCGCATTTTAATGGGATCGGTATTTCCTGTTCTCGTGGTTTAGTTCACTGTGCTCCAACATGATGTATCTCACGATTTTGCAGTCAGAGATTTGTTATAAATCTGCTTCATTGTCACTGGGGGTAGTGGGTGTTTAGACACCGCACATGCTCAGTTAGCCAAGATGTTAGATTCTTTACATCTGCATCATCAAGCAGATGGTGTAAACAGCTCCCTGTGTGAGCCTCGTCATTCTGCATGGCTGGTGTAGTAAAGCAGTCACATCCTCACCTACCTTATCTTTGTCTATGTGTTTATGTCACATCTATTTCAAACTTACTTTCACTGTTTTATTAGTGTCGTTTCTGTACAGTTGGCTGATCTTTAGTCCAGTCACCTTATCCTAAACGGGATATCAGGGGTATCACATAGCAGAGTCCACCCACAACAAACACTGCTGCTCAGAGGAGACGCACAGGTTTCATTAGCAGCATGAGATCCTCCTTCACATACAGGGATGCATTATTTAGGCTTCTGTAATTAGTAAACCTAAGTAGACAAACTATATAATTATTAGGTCACAACATTTACCTGGTTCTTTTTTATTCTTATTTTGTTTTCTGCTGATTCTTTCAGCTCTTTCCGCTCTAATTTAAAACCAAACTAACAGACGACTGCTCCCGTCCGTTCCCTCGTGATTCTGAGGTTGTGAAAAATCAATGTGGCTGCTGCCTACACACATTTTCATTTAATCTTCCTCAGAGTGGCGAGGTATGAGCACGGACAGTGTCAGTGTCGCTAATATATATATGTAATATGTGGGGAGCAAGACATGAAACTGTAGCAAGGCAAATTCAAATAAATATTAATTTAGTGTTTAATGCATTAATGAGAAACACAAGCTAAATATCTTCCTTGTTAGCATGATTTTAGCAAACTCACTGATCATCATCATTGTCTGTTACTCCGACCCCAGTCTTCAGATTCAGTAAACAGCTGTTATGAAATAGAATAAAATAAAATAAGCACTAGCCAGTGAACACAGTAGAGCATTTAGTGGATAAAACCCAGAACCTAGTGAAAAGGAAACTGAATTCTGGCTGAACTTTTAATGGACTTCACACCCAGTTCTGTTGGATTTAGACAGAAATTACAGCATCAGAGCTGTGAGGGCGCAGCTTCTTCCTGCATCACCATATTTGATCCGGTTATCTCTAAGCAATTTTCTGCTGCCTTTCCCAGGTCTGGTGACGGGGAGCTCATCCAGGGAGATCTCAAGTCCTTCCCAAGCCAGGCGAGCTATATTATCTCAGTAAAGGGGGGTCCGAGGGGGGGGCTGGGTCTTCCATCAGCTGGGCCTGGTTGGATATCTGAAGCTCCTTACCTGGCTTCTTTAAATATAAAGGACCCCAATATTTTTACAAACAGATAAATAACTGTAACGGTTTACTTGTTGCATGATCTGCATGTTGTTTTACATGGATATGAGACTGGATGCTGAGCTTCCTTTGAAGCATCCTGGCAAAAGAATAAAAACATTTTTAAAAAAGCCAAGGGTGCTTCCCCCCTCAAGGTAGTTCAATCAAATACATTTCAGCTTCAGCTTCACAATATAAAGTTTGCTTACAGTAACTCCTGTGCTGTCTTCAAACGATTCAGTAAATGATTTATTAATGATCTTAAATGTTGAACTTTGGCATAGCAGAGTGGCAAGAAGCGAGGTGGAGCAGAGGAGCAAGTCAGTAATGGAGAAAACAATGTTTGGAGGGCCGTGCTAGCTGGAGAGGTTTCAACATCCTAATTAAACTGTGTTGTAGGCCCTCTGCTCATTAATGCCACCTCCCTTCCTTTAAGGGAACATTCAGTTTCCTCCCTCTTCTGAACTCTTTAATCTCATCCTCGCCGTCTCTGCCGAGCTGTGTCACAAGGCGCTGCGTAGGAAGATGTAGCAGCAGAAAAGACATATAGCAAAGGGTAAAGATGTTCGCATCAGCTATCAAAGGAAGTCGTGTTGATTAGGCGGGTAACACACTTCACCTTGTATTGCAGTGTAGGCAGCATAGAAATGTGTCATTTCAGTTTTGGTGGTAAATGTTGATTAGCAGTCAGGCGGCTCCACAGGCTCTGCTATTCACTATTTTCATGCTTTACACACTCGTTAAGGCCAAAAGATTAAACAAGATAGAAGCTTTAAATGCTGTGAAAGGGAGGAAATTAGGTTTGGAGTAAAATGTTTTCATCACTGATGACAATAAGTCAGCATCACTCTCTCTAGTTGGATTAAAGTAACATCATTACTAACCCTTCCAGTAGAGTACTTAGCTTTTTGCTAACAGTGGAAGCGAATGACTAGTTAGTCACTAATCCCTGTAGCAGTACAGCAGTCTGGGGATGGACTCACTGATGCTTCAGCATTAATGTTCTGGATGCTGCCAGAAGCTGGATGAAAGGTGGGGAAATTCACTCCCTAAAACTGGGAAGGTCTGTACCACACAGCAGGTCCGATCATCTGTAGTTTGTGGCACTTGCAGGCTTTATTCCAGGTCTTTATTTTTCCTCTTTGGAGGCTGGCATGGCTGCACGGTGCAGCTCATTCTGTAGCTTCTTTAAAAATATATTAGTGTCAGTGCCTAGCTTCTGCTACGCTGTGTTAAAGTTTGTTTTTATTCAAGCCATCATAAATCAATGAGAAATTACACAATTTAATTAACCAAAGTGTTGAGTAATTAATTAGACAATAAATTAAGAATTTGCTGTTATCTAACAAATCAGAGGTTGCTGAGTTTATAGCTGTTTGCAATATTCTTAATGAGTCTATATAAACACTTCATTGACTAAACAATATGGTAAATTTTTACTGTGTTTACTTGTCCATGTAGTGTGCTGCTGATTAATGACGACTCTCACCTGGAAGCGCCTCATATAAACGAGCTGGTTTTTATACTCAAAGCCCTTTATACAACATGCCTCGTGTGGTTTTCCATGCATAGATGCTTTTTACTCTTTTTACTCGAATGGACACATCGGAGAGCAACTTGGGGTTCAGCATCTTGCCCAAGGATACTTTGGCACGCAGACTGGAGCAGCCAAGAATCAAACCAACAACCTGCCGATTAGCAGGTGACAGAACAACGTCAAAAAGGTTCTCAAAAAATCTTGGAAGTACAGATATATTTTTCCTACTTTTCTGATTTAAGATACAAATAAAGGATGATATGTGCAGCAGCACATTGGTCCTAGACTTGAGATGAGAGGTGATACTTAAAGAATAACACACTGTATGGCAAAACTGAGCTTTAATGAGTAAAATATGACTGGAAATGAGACAGACTTTTTAGTTTTGGGGAAAGGCCGTAACATAATATCAACATCATTGTCATTCTTGACGAACCGTCCAGTGACGTGTGAGCTAACTGACATCAGCTGCTTTGATGCCAGCTTTACGTTTCTGTCAGTTTCCACAAACATAATTCCTCGATTGAAGTCAAGCCATATAATTCCTGAACAATTAATGTACAACACAGCCGCATTTCTGTAACTGCCTTCCCACATTAAGACTCCGAGTGTGTGATTAGAAGACCGGGAGTGAAGAGGGAGTGGTTGCAGGCTGCTGATCAGGCTGTCATTCACAGTTCAGCTCGGTGCCTGTCATCATCTTTAGCCTAATCGTTTTCCCTTTGGCAGCTGATTGCTTTTTACCTCGCTAATAATCCAGGAACGATAGACCCAACAGCACATACGCACACGGCATATCAAAGATGAATGTGTGGTGATGTCTGACAGCTGCGTTCAGCTCAGCATCGCTCCGCCACGTCGGCCAGAGGAAGCAGAAAGAAAGCGCCTCGGTTTTGCTTCTCCTCCGGCGGCGTGGCGAGGAAGGCAGAGGAATGGCAGCAAAATTCATTAATTCCAATGAATTGCCAGTCAAAGCTTCTGCTTTTTTTTTTCTTCCAACCACACTGAACATAAACAAACACAATCATGTGCAAATGAGTCCAAATGAGATGTGACAGTTCTATTGGGCTTAATTTATTAGCAGTGATTATGTAGGCCCGCTTTCCACTGGCAGCCGGCAGAGACGACTGAGCGTAAATAAAAGAAATCAGCAGCATTATGAAAAGTGGATATTATTAATAGTGATGGCTAAAGCTGCTGGCATGATGAGATTCATTTAAGCACCGATATGCTCGGCCTTTATGGGATAAATTGTGGTGTTTTTTTCCCCTCAATTCGGACTACAAATGAGCTTTTCAAGGCCGCTGCAGGCACCACCATCACAGCAGGGGTTAAATGGACACTATGAGTTTTTAATACATTATTTTGGGTTTCTACATAATAGCGCACAGTGTGAAGTGCTCTTATGACAAGCTCAAAAACTAATGTAAAGATTGTTTGCACTTGACGTGAATAACCTAAGCTGATTATCAGAAAGCTCTGCAGCTCGGCTCCCACACGGCCTGGAGTTGGCGCTTAAATACTTTTTTACAAAACGGAAGCACCGGTATGTTAAAGTCACATTTAGTGCCATTAAGGAACTGCACGATTAGGCTGAATCACAACAGAAACTGTATCAGTGAGGTACATCAAAGCGTGCAGGAAGCAAAGACCACGTGGGATTGAAACTGAACTGAATTACTCTTAAAGTCATCTGCTTGTGCGTCTCTGGATTCCTGTCAGCACAAACGCTCTGTGGAAGTCCGTTCTGTGTCTGCGCACCTGCTGATTTCACCACACACCCCTATCTTGCACAGAGTGCAAACATCTGGCCTAACTTTTGTGTTAAGGATAATCGGTAGTGGTGAGAGCTGGCTCTCTGGCTACGGCCCCCAAGGCTGTGCATCAAATCGCACACATGCTTGTTGTGTTTCTTTCACATTAACGGGGCTGAGCTGAGACATCTGGGGGAGAACATTGATCAGAGATGACCTGAGCTGCGTTGCGTGCGGTGGTGCGTTGGCACAAAGTGCAGTGATGATGCGGGAGTCCTTTAGGCCACACCAACACCACCCAGATGAGTCAACAGATTTGGCTCCTTGCCAGTGTGTCCATTTCCCAAATATGAAAATTAGTTTAAGGGTCTTTATTTTGCCATGCTGGAGGATATCCAGCACAGAGGCACAAACACGATCAGCTGGACATGAAACAAACATAGAGTACATATACACACTTATCATAAAAGGCAGTTTAATCTACATCCCACATCTGTACAGTTCTTGGCCATGAGGCTATGAACACCTCCCCTCCTTTCATCCAATGCTGTGCACTTTGGTTTACTATTTACACAGACTGACAAGGAGGGAAGGGGGTGAGGTGCCAGCTATCCATTTTCCACACTTGGATGACAGTTTTGCATTTAATGATCTCAGTTGTCACAGGGGGAGGGAGTGATACCAAGGGGGCATTTGCAATGCTCTCACCTGTCATCAAGAAAATCAAATTCACTGACATCCGTCTGATTGATAATGCGATCAGACCGCTGGCTTTGACTCCTGTGGCCAGTGGGACTCACATAATGAACCAGCTCAAGCTGATGGGCCTCTGCTGTTCTGGGGTCCAAGGATATGAGGTCTCCTAGTGGGAGTTGCAGTGATATCACGTGACGCAGAAAGTTAGCTGCTGTTTGCTTGTTTATCGGCTCCCTTTTGTTGAGCCCCTTTTACAATATTTCTTCATCATAGTTTAGTCGAGAAACGGTTGTTAATGAAGCGCACGGAGTGAGCCACAGGATTAAAGATGACTCTTCACAAAATAATCAATTTAGATTCTAATAATCTGAAATTTTCTTTTATGTGCACATGTTTGTTTCATGATGCTTTTAATTTGCCAGATTAGTATAATTTGCATGTTCGAGATGAAAACAGAAACGACAGACAGAAGAGCCTTAATTAGGTGCATGAATATTCTCCATAATTGCTGTAGCTTTACTAGCGCTGTAAGCGCGAGTGTGTTTCTGTGTGCACACATCTGTTCACACGTGCAGGCACGTCTTAGAGAAGCTGAATTAGGGCTTATTTCTAGCCAACAGAGACCCAGAGGCCAATGTCAATCTACTGTCCTCTCATTCAATGTGGGCGTCGGGTTATGAAAAAGAAGTTAATTAAATCAGGGATTTTCATGGCAGGTAATTTACTTGTAGTTTAAGCAGGATAGAAAAAAAAAGCAGGCTAATTCTGAAGAAACACTTAGAAACCAGTCAGGATTGAGCTCAGTCTGACTGAGGAAATTAAATATCATCCACGTGAAACTGTTATTCGCACTCTTCAATAATCAAGTTGTGTTTTAAATGTCACTGACATGTGTGTAAATCACACACTCGCTGTCGGATTCGTTTGCAGCGTGTGGTTAACGTCAGCAGTCTCGGAGCTCCACTCACATGTCAGTCTGCTGTGATGAAGCCGACATGTTTTACACCAAAGTTCTGTATCACTGTCTCACTTTCACATGCTTTTCTACACACAGACAGGAGGGAGGATTTTATACGTCAGGCTGTTACCCTGGTGACCGGAGAGTGCCGTCGCAGCAGAAATAATTAAAACAAAAATAAAACTAAAAACAGTGTAGCTGTCTTTGTTATGTCTATCTTTGATATAGTCAGTGGTCATAACTTGGCGTATTTTGACCTAATAGGTGGTGACACAGATGTAAATACCAACTTAGCTGATCAATAAATAATAATAATGCAATAAATAACATTGTATTATTTATGTGAGGAAAAGCTCCACATCAGTTTTTCATGCTTCTCCACGTTTCCAGACCAGCCAATGCAGCAGCAGGCTGAACCCGACAAACCTGTCCAGACCAGGTGTTGGCTGTAGGCGGAAGCACAGAAGCAGCCGGAGGCTCTCCGAGCGAGTCCAGCAGAGGGAGTCCAAAGGAAAATCCTCTCTTAGTCAGCTTGTAATGACCTTTTTTTGGAGCCATTCACATTCATTGAGTGATGAGCTTGTATCCAGTGCCTTAAAGCCCATTACATGTTCTGATTGTCTCAATCTAATGCACTAATTGAATGCTATCCCTCAGCTAGTTTTCATCATCGAAGGGCCCATGCTGGTGAACTGATTTGGATATAATTTGCACAGCGAGGGCTTCAATCACAAGAGACAAACATTTTCCCTCTCATTAAAGAGCACATTAAAGATTATCTTCTCTAGTTGCCACAGTGACTCTATCTAATATGATTTGCTGGAAGTGTGCAGAGAACAATTTCCCTGTGTGATCCAGCGAGACTTGTATTTTCTCTGCTCGCTTCTCTTGCCTCCTCTCTTTTCTGCAGTAAGTGAGTCTAAAGAGACCTCTTTGATCTTGTCTCATTGCTCTCAATACTCCAGACTGAATTTAAATCACAAGGCCGACTATTTTAAGAACAAAGCTGCCGTTGTGCTGAACAAGGGAAAAGAGGAGCTCGCTTTTATTTCTCCCACTATCCTGTCAGAATGAAATTTGCTCGGCAGTATGTGAAGCTGCGCTTATTAGTGTGTGTCATTTGAATCCGTTGCAGAGCTGTATGAAAAATGACCTTCGTGGATGCGTGTGATGTCAGTCTGTGACAGAAAGCTTTTCACTAAATTTTGTTTTGTGTTTGCTACGAACTGCAAAAACCTGGATGCAGGATAGTGCACGAATACAGGAACTGTTTTTTAATACATGCACGGCCCTGTTCACATTTATTTTGGCCCGTTTATGCTCTCTCTTGTTGCCCTTGCAAATGGTGGTGCACACCTAAAGTGACTTGTGGTTGATCTCTTCAGCCTCGGCAGGCTCTTGAGGTAATTCTCATCCTCGTGCCTCTTGGTTTGCATATCTTTTGGTACTGATCACTGAAATGTTACATCCCTTTGTGGTTTGCTCTCACTGTGACTCTCCCGCCGTGTTGTGTCTGTGTCCGTGTTCGAATCGGTCCACATGCATTACAAACACTGTCAGCGTTTCAAAGGCTTTTTCCCTCTGAGTTCAGCCTGTGTGAAAAGTCTCGCTCTTATTTTTTTATGGCTGCCCTTTTCAAAGAAGCCAGCAAACATGCCACAGGAAAGGTCAGGGGGATCTGAATAACAGCAACAATCTTCACAGCCACTTTTCTGCCCGTCTCTGCCATCCAAAAAAGACATCCATCTCAGCCTCTCCCCCGCAGGTAACTCTTAAGGTGCAACAACCGTCTACAGACCTCGTAGAATAAACTGTGAATGCTGTCTCTCCTCCCCGACTCTCACCCTGACAGACCTCTGGCATCTCTATTGCTTTTATTTTGCTGACTGACTAGAGAATCACTGGCGGAGGGTCCCACCATAAACAAGAAGGGGAAGTGTCAGAGGTTGGCGAGAGGGGAATTTAAGCTCGAGGAGGATCGAGGCTGAAAGCCACATAAAACCTTGCTCATAAACCGGCGTGACTTCTTGTAGTAGGTGTCAGGCTGGGGAGATACACGTAACAGCTCTTTGCTAAGAGTCAAACTCAGCATTGCTCAGAATAAAAATAAGAGGATGAGCTCCTGTAATGCCTCTGAATCTCAAGCCTTTAAATTCCCTCACATGGGGGCAGTGTTGCACCGTTTGTTGTACACCTCCTCCCCCCACCCCACTCACACCGCAGCCCTCCAGTTCCTCTTGGTGGTGTGTCCTTAATCATGCATGTTTTCTGTGGAGGCATGCAGCAGGCACCCTCTGCTCTGGGTCTCCTGTTTCCTCCTCTGATGTTGTCTGTGATAGAAGACAAGCACAACAGAGACGATCAGATCCCACAATTACCAGCTGTCTTCATCCAGACGACTCACACTCAACAGTTATGATGCTTTTAGGGATTTTTTTTTAATGCTCATTATGTGTCTTAAAATTAACTTTAACTGTCAGAATAAATAAATCAGAAATGCAGGATTATTAAAAACTTTGACTTTGATTCCTACACATAAACTAATTAGATGGTTTTAGATTAAAAAAGAAAGAATCTTATGTTGGTGTAATTCTCACTGTTTCCGGATTAACTTATAGCTGTGCAATACTAATGTTACCTTTGCTTGTTGCATATAATTGAGTGCATAAAATCGTTACATTGAGCTGCTTTTGAACGGTTGTAGAACGGTTTCATCCTGCTAAAGTCTGATCAGGACTGAATGTGGAGCCTCGAGTGCATCGGCTAAGTGAGGCGAATTAAAACGAGCGCTAAAAAGTGCAGCCTGGCTTAAAGCGTGTTCAACTTTTCCCACACAGGACTCAAAGGAGTTTATTATAACTTTTAAGGTTTTATATGCTTCTATCAATTTAACAGGATGAAAATGAAGAGGAGTGCCGACAACAGCGTGCCAGACTGAATTAATTAAAAGCAGGGACCTTTCAGAAAGCATCGGCTGACCCCCAGTAATAAGCGGATGCCTCCCCTTACACGAGTGAGCGTCTGGTTTATTGTATCACAGCAGGATATTTTTCTTCAGGGCTCACAATACCTATTCATTTTGTGAGCCAACGCTGCACTGTTGCCTTGGCATTCAGTGGCATCTCTCCTCTCTTTCTGCCTTTCTTTACTTACTTATTTGCCCGAGTTTGGCAGCAGTCATCTCAGGACAACTGCTGCGCGAGGAGATGGCAACCCGTCGCGGGTGGGCGTGTTGTTGTTTGTTTCATTAAACATGACCCCGGTGCACCGGTGTAGATGAGGCACTTCATACGGACAGCGCATGCATTTATTTTGATAGCGCTGGAGGGAAAGAGACGAAAACAAATTGATTCTGAAGAAGCTTTAACAGCTGAGCATCTGGATCCTAATGAGAAATGGGATGTTTGCTAAATGAGCTCAGCAGGAAATATTTCTGATTAAATATTCCTTGTAAGCACGATGTATCCTGTGATGAATTTCCTGTGTATCACATAGACATGATTTTTATTTAACCCAAGAATTCCTTCTACAAGCTGAGCTGAAATGTTGTCTGTGTTGGAAATAAGCAGAAGCTCTGCAGTTAACCTGTATGTCTGTCTGGAGTGACCTCTGACCTCTTTCAGAGGTCATATTGTAGTGAGGAAGAAATCCCCCCCCCCAAATCGATTATAGGCACAGACTTGTGTTTCTCTCACATGCCAGAATCTTAGATTTGTATTTTTCTGTGTGTTTTCCTCTGGCTGGTTGAAACAGTCGCCCCCCGACTCCACAGGCTGGCTCAGCCTGCCGGACCTCAAGGATGGATGGAGGGATTTTAAGATAGACTCATACAAAAGGGCACAGACCAGGGTTAAAGTGAGAGCATGGTTTATGGACTGTATATTCATGATAACCACTGTCTCATTTCTCCCTTCTCTGCCCACCAGCCACCGCTTCTTAATTCGTCTTTCTGGGAGCTCCGACATTCCTGTAGTGAAAAGTCACTGCTGGATCTAATTTCATACGCTTCTGTGCTGAGAGCACAAAGAAACAAAGACACATGGAGACTGTTACTGTTTAAGAGCCACTGTGATGCCTTCAGTTTCCTGTTTCCTTCCTGTTTAAGGCGCTTCAGTCAAACTATGTTCTGCACTCTGCAGTTAGAGGACAGGCTGAGTGTATTACTGCCTCAAAATCCATCCTTTTTAAAAATATTGTTGTTTCTTTTCACTACCTATCCTGGTTTGGGTTGCAGGGTAAGCAGCCGAAGCGGACATGGCCAGATCTTCGTAGCCACGCCCTCCAGCTCATCCTGGAGGAATCTGAGGTGTTCCCAAACCATCTGAGACATCATCTGTGTCTAAAAGGACATGCCCAGACCTCTTCATCCAAGAGGTGTTTAGGAGGCCAATGTGCCAATGTGGAGGCTCGGGAATGACTCAGCTCCTCACCCTGTATCCTCTCTGGAGGAAGCTCATCTCTGCTTCCATAGGTGAGGTTGAGAACCGACATCAACCAACTCTTCATTTTCTCAGAGCAAAACCCAGAGATATTTGGGTTCCTCCACTTGATGCAATGACTCCTCCGCTGCCCCCTTTTTGGCTGGAAACCGTGGCCTCAGATTTGAGTGTAACATAAAGTCAAATAGAAATCACAATTTTCAAAATTTTGTTCAATAATTCTCAAGGTATTGTCAGCATTTTGCGTTTGCTTGAGGAAGAAATAAAGAAAGTTTTAGGGTGGAGTGATAAATAAATCCGACCTCCTGCAATAGCAAGAAAACATAAATATTTTAGAAATCTGTTAAAATATCTCTATATATTATAAACATATTACTTCTCAGCTTTGTGAGGGACTCCCAGCAGTGATCAGTTGTGACCGTCGTGCATGGATCTCTGCTGTCATCCAGGATAGTGGTTCTGGCACTTACACTCTCAGGGTGCTGGATTCGGGGTGAAACCCTCCGTGCATGGTAAGCAGCTTTGTTGTCTTGATGTCAGTGGCTTCAATCTCCTCCTTTGTCCAGCGTATTATCCCAGCAGGGTGGCTGACAGAAAGCAGTGGCATTTTATCCTGTTAAAGTCTGATTTGAAGCTAAACAAGTATCTGCAACTCCAGTTTAGTGCCGCTGTCTGATGCGTGTGACTATCATTACCCTGTTCAGTGTCTGATCACCTTAGCCGGGTCACTTACTGCCCACTTAATCCTCTCTAATTAAAGTATTAAAAGGTGGAATGAAAACTAACAGACCTATCACTCCTTCAGGTCGAGAGGAGTCTGTCTGCTCCATGAATGTCACCCCGTATAAAACAAGGCTTTACTGCGTCTGCAGCGGTGCAGCATAAAACCCATTATTATCTGTTCCCTTGCCCCTTGTAATATAAAACAGATGTTAGCCAAATAAAATCATATTATGCTCAGTTGTGCTTTTATCCACTCGATCAGCTGGCTGAGCGTGTGTGTTTGCACAGATACGAGACACTGACTGCGTGTCTGCCTGCTTGTAAAAAGGCTGGAGGTTTCGGTTGGAGAAAGGAACACAAAGGCAAACTATGCAGTTGATTTCACAGCGAATGTCTCCAAAGATCCTCAGAACCATCAGCATCACAAGGAGGGAATCACGGTGAATGCCAAATCTAGCTTTCTGTCATTCAACCTGAGAACTTTCTTTAAAAAATGAATCTTATCGCTTTCATTTTCCTTGTTTCATGAAAAATATTGACTTGAATACCGAAGAGAAAATACATTTCTGAACTGTACACACGTGATCGACCGTCTCTATTCATGCTCCAGTTTCTACATGTTTCAGTTTTATCATCTTTATCTCACTTCAGCGTCACCTTTCTTCATGACACGGTGACTTCAGGAGACCGAAACCTTAAATCCCTCACACCTTCACCCAGAGCTTATGTTTATGTTGAAATACTGCAATCTGATGAGCAGCCTGCAGCTTCTCATCACAGCACAGCACAGCACAGCACAGCACAGCACAGCACAGCACAGCACAGTCCCATCACCCACCCATACCCACCTGCAAAGCCACCTTTGTAGTATTTGCAAACTACATTTCCTGGAAGTGGAATAGCTGTTCATTTACGGTTGTTGGCATGGCGATCCTACCTTTTCTCACAGTCCCTCAGCCACTGAGGCGGTGATGCTGCATCAGAATGTGCTCAGTGCCCATATTACTGTGCAGATTTTTAAATTCAAATTTTCATCATCAATAAGCTGAAACTATAAGTAGACCTCTGCACACATCCAGTGCTGTTTACGTCAAAGAAAATAAAAGCCTATAAGAATAAACTGTTTCATTTCACATCGTCTCTTTTTCACAGCTACAGTAAGTAAATATTCTGGCAGCGCTTTAGTTCTAAATGTAGAAATACCTGGAGTTAATATTTGCCACCCACTTCCTTCGGAGTTGTTTTGCAGCTTGCAACAATCAGGTGGCTGAAGTACAGGCATTATGGACTTAAGTAGAAGTACAGATACTCTGGTAAAAGTCAAAGTACTGGTTCAACTTCTTTACTCAAGTAAAAATGAGAAAGTACAGGCTCTGAAATGTACTTAAGGTAATAAAGTAAAAGTAGCTGAAGGCCATTGCTACCAGTTAATTATTGTAAAGCTAACTGAACCTGTTATATTAATATGATAAAATAATAACATGAGAATACAAACATCATTCCAATCTCAATTTTAATCATAATAAATGTACTCAGCTTGAATCTGTTGCCTACATCATAGAGGCCAACTGTGCCGCCACACCTAAACACAACCATGAGGTTAATCAGGGGTTAAAGCAGATGGAGGGACCCTGAGATCAGCTGCAGAGGCTCTTCGTGGGGGAAAGAATCACAGCTTTCCACTGTGAGCTCCAGTAAATGATGCTGTGTGCAGCTGTGATGAGCTGATCTGCTGCTCTGAGGTTTACTGCTCTGTGTGGATGAGCTGAATTCAAGAAGCTGTAACTCAGCATTTCACAGCTGTCTGAACTACACTGACAGCATACTGTTTAAACTGTATTTATATGGACCGTACACTATTTGTATAAAGGTTAAATTCAGACTCATCACTGCTGCACTTGATGCAACCAAACTGTGACCATGAACACAGACGCTCTGCATACAAACTTTGAATTCCTCTCCTCCTCTTTCTTACATCGTTCTCCACCTCTGAGTGAACCTCTCTCTCATTCTGGGAAACACAGCAGCTGCACTCACAGACACACTGTGTGACACACAGATGGTTTGTGTGTTTGCTGATATTTGTTGAGCTGATAGAAATGCTGCATACACCTGTAGGATTCACACATATGAGTTATTGTTCCTCCATGTAGGCTCAGATTCTTTGATGTTCGACGGGAAATGAAAACTTCTCTCAGACGTGTTAAACCTAAAGTAACGAGTCCGTTTTGGAAATGTAAGAAGTAGAAAGTATCGATATTTGTGTAAAAATGTAGGAAGTAAAAGTAAAAAAATAGTCAGAAAAAGAAACACTCAAGTAAAGTACAGATACCTGAAAAAACTACTTAAGTACAGTAGTGAAGTATTTGTATGTCTTTGAACATTGTCATTTGCTGTTAATATCTGAGTACAATAAAGCTTTTAACTCATTTCAGATTATTTAATTTCACAGAGTGAAAATTGCAAAACACTGGTGCCAACATTAAGCGATTTTTAACGCAGCAATCCTCTAAACACAACGTGCATTTTATTTGCAAATACAGTTGGCAGCCAGAGCAACACAAGTGCCCTTCCATTTGAACAGTAGGTAGTAAATCATCAGGAGAATTTTCCATGGCAACCATGCTGGTTAATGGTTGTGCTTCAGCTTAATGATATGCCTGGTGATAGAAGCGTGTGTGTGTGTGTGTGTGTGTGTGTGTGTGTGTGAGTGTGTGTGTGAGTACCCATATAGCCGTAGAGGCGGTGTTTCAGGTGTGGGGAGATGATACAGAAATAAAGGCACCTCATTGTTCTGATGTTTGAGCTGCACTCGCGTTCCTTCAGTGACTTCAGCACAAACGCTGAAGTGCAGGGAGAACTTAGAGCTCCATCAGTGAAGCTCTTTGATTTGTCACGGCCTTAAATTAGTATGTCGCTTCAAATGTTCCTCGTGTGACGAGTGAAGAGGACAAAGGGAGGCGCTGTCTGAATCCGCTGCGTCTCGCTCTTCCTCCCTCCTCCTTCCCTTTGTCAGTTTTTCCACCTGAAGCCCACCTGAGCTGCCGTCTGGACTTCTGCTGTATTTACGAGACGTGTTTCCTCTGATTCCAGCCTGTTTTAGCGATTTCTTTAAAACGCTCACCTGCCGAGACCCGCCTTTGAATTATTTTGTAACACCCCGGGCGTGCTCGATCATCCGAGCTGACCTTTTCTACCTGAAATATCTCTCATCTTTATTTATTTATTTTTCCAGTTAAATAGTTGATGTTCAATGCTCGGCCTTGATGTAAGTCTGACAAGTCTGTTCTTTTCATGCCTCTAAACACAAGTCAAGATGAATTAGTTTTTTTTTAACAGAACAAAATCAGTAAGTTTATCAAACGCAGCACCACCTTAGAAAACTCTTCCAGCTTCTCTTGTCTAGTTTTATGGCTCTTAACTGTGAGCCACCACGAGACATAAACATAAGATTATATTAATCTGTTTACTCACAGTGTTTATAGACTATAATATGAGGTTAAATGTACTACTCGTGCATCCAGACTTTCATCGTGGAGGTGTTAATGCAAAGGAGTAGCCACACTGTTCCCAGGCTGCGTTGTATGTTTAATTCAAAAGCTTAGTAGTGCTCAAGGAAAGTAAATCTTAAAAAAGATCAGCTAAAGCATATGCTCTCTGCACACATTAAGATGCATAAATGAGATGAAGGCAAGGCGGGCAGCCCTAGCAAGGTGCCAGTATCTCCCACATATAGACACCTGCTACCAGAGCAAAGGTGCACCAGCCAAGCTGTTTCCTATCACCATTAATTCCTTCAGCATTTGTTTCCGGTGCCGAAAGTCACGAGCCAGGAATTAAAATATTCCCTCATATAGTGTTTGTCATCATGATTGATCCAACTTCTCACTGTGTGAAGATCTCAGGAAGGTGTGCTGGTGTGACCTCTTGACCTCTCCAGGTTTGTTTGACTGAAAAAAATGGAAGAACTTGTCAAACTGCAAAGATGTTTTAGTT
>VOQJ01048153.1:0-12259 GCA_015052665.1 Apistogramma diplotaenia | reverse complement strand
TTTCATCTCAGTCAGAACCTGGAAACAGTTTTCCCGCACGTCCTCTGGGAACAGATGGCTCTCCATCGTGAGGAAGTCCCTTTTGACAGACCACACAAGACACGTTAGCTCACACAAGTTTGAAGTTGGAATTGGGCTCCATGTCATTGGATCAGAAATGTACCTGAACTGTTTGACGCAGCCGAGGTTTGCCTTTACGAGCGCTTTGCTGTGCCGTTTGTTCTGCTTGATGATGTATTCCTGAAAAGCTCTATACCTGCAGAAGATTCAAAAAAGTTTTCACTTCTATTGTCTTGTTATCACGAAGCACAAGACTAAATGCATTTTCAAATGTGACACTGTGACGCCTTGTTACCTCTGCATGAAGCCTGTCAGGTGGGATGTTATTTGATGGGGCTTTTGCTGGTCTCCTACAGTTTTCTGTGCTGATGTCACGACACCGTTGATAATCTGAAGACAAATGGACACCAATCATAAATCAGTGACAATTTAAAGTATTGAAAGCACTTTACACAACTACAGACAATCCAATGTTTTATGAGTTACAGAACATCTTTTTCTTGGCCTTTGCAAGGTTGTATTATTATTATTATTATTATTTCATCACATCAAATTATTATTGCATATACAGTACCAGTCATATGAATGGGTGTGTCCATTTGACTGGTACTGTAATCCAAAGCCTTTCTTCATTATCAGTAATTTGAACTTGCAATGCAACAACAGAAAGAGACTCACTATTAAAGTTGGCCACCACAAGACTCTTTTCACTCTGATCTCCCTTACATTGATACATTTCATAAAAGCATCGATGCCAGCCTCTTTTATATGAAAATTATTGCAGTAACTCTACCAGGATGATGTCGTAGGCCACAGGACTGACGTAGCAACCATCATCTTTCGTTGGCTCCTTTCCTTGATCAACCTCCTTCTTTGCAGCATCCAGTGCTCGGTCAATGAAAATCATCAGGTCACACTAAACACACAGCAACACACTGATGTCACAGCTCACATTAAACACTGCAATGAACTTACTGATTATTGGGTACTGATTAAATACCATCTGACCAATAAGATTAGATGGTAAATGGACTAGTCCTTATATAGTGCTTTACTATTCCAGCTGAGCACTCGAAGTGCTTTGTACAATAATTATTGGATTATTTTTGGAATAACATTCTAACAAAATGCCAAACAAGCTAAACTTATAACAGAAACCACTCTGTTACCTGCTGTTTGCTGAGGTACTGATCCTCCAGCGGTTTCAGTAAACTGTCAGGGAGCAGCTTTCCCAGTGCTTTTCTGTCGATGTTTTTGGCCAGCTCAGACTTTTGAAGGATTCTGATACACAGAGCAGACAGCACATGAGATTTTATAAACACCTGGCATCCTCAGGAATAAATAAAGGACCGTACACTGACCATATTTAGGCACAAAAATAAAATGCCGCTCACGGCTTACCCTGGATAAAACTCATGCACCCACTGCAGGAGGAAAGTGCAGTCTTTGTCATCCAGAACAAAGTCTGCAATCTTTCTGAGCCTGGAGCTGAAAGTTTGGTGGTAGTGTCTTGCATAAAAATTACAGATGTCCATCTCTGGTGGGTAGCAGGTCTTCAACACCGTCACCACCAACAGCAGGTCCTCCTTCAGCTGCCTGCCCATGGAGTTGATGTCTGCCTGGATAGATGACTGGTTCACCTGGTCACCAGCGACCATACGACCCTTCACTAATTCATGAAGCATTGAGTCATGGCGCTCCTTCAATTTCTTGGGCCTCCAGGCCGGTGGAGTTTGGCATCTCTGTTTCCACAGCTGGTCCTGCTCTTCCTCAAGGATGATGGCCTTCACGGCAGACATCAGAGCAGACAACATTTCCTCACTGTTGACATCTTCAGGGTTAAGAGAAAGACCCTTCTCCAGAGTCTGCTGTACACACTTTCCAAGGGCTTCATGGTCTGCAGCAAGCTTTTCTGCTTCTTCCTTCTGAGCTTCAAGTACATCGGCCTCAGTTATCTCCCCAAACAGATGTTTCTCCCTGTCTATCAGTAGTTGTGTGGCATCACAAAAGCACTGTCTTTCAAGGTATTCCTCAAAAGTAGTTTTCACTGGTGGACAAAAACAAAAACAATTCTTTAGTCTTTTTTTAAACTATCAATACTAAATTCAAGTTCAGTCACCTGGACTCTGTGAAACTGCACTGACGTGTTTTCTAGTTTTAGAACCCTAACAATAAAACATGCAGATATTTTTTCTGAGCCGTGATTTTCTTCATTTGACAATTTTTCTGCAATTTGTATTTATTTATTTATTTGCCACAGTGGAGTGAAAACGACTTAATCCACAGCATGTTGTGGAGTTGGTTTCCTGCTGTAGGGTGAGTATGTATGCTCACGGTGGAACACAATAAAATACAATTGAAAATTTTTACCTAATTTTAAATGTTTGAATTCTTTTTTTAAATTAAAATAGAGGTGTAAAAGAAAACATGTATTTGTAAAAAATATTACTTTATGCTGTTTTTCTCTGTTGAACTATCTTTGTGTCAGTATCCCTCTGAGAGAACCTCCTGTTTTGTTCCATGTGCCGTCACTTTTTCTCTGGAGTCCTGCCCTGTTTTCAGCTTTTTGGCAGTCGGACAGGTCCTCTCTTCCTACCATCCAAGGCTGAAATAATATAAAGATGTCCCCTGCTGGCAAACACATCCGTTCACCCAAATAAGAATTTTAATAACCACCTCCACCTAATAATTTCCATACAGCCCCTATTCAGGCAGAATTGAAAATAGAAATTTAGAACAGAGACCAGAACAATATGGGGGAAAAGTGACTGAGGTAAACAGGTGGAAACGTAACAGTAAAAAGACACAACTGAAACGAATCTACAAAACATGGCCCAAAGACAGACAGCCGCCAAATTAAAACAGGAAGTTACAAACTGAACATAAAACAAGACACTAAAATCAGACATTAAATAACATAAAAACGACACTAAATAAACCCCACGAAGAATGCAAATGGAAATGAACAAAAGGCTCAAGATACCTGAAAATTTGATATAAAACTGAATGTGTATAAATAGCCTCAGTTTCTCTGTTTACCCTCCCGTTGTGTTTCCTGGTGTTTGTCGTGCTTCTTCTGAATTCATGTCGCTTCATTCCTGGACTTTGTTATGAGATTTTTGGACTTCTTATCTACCAGTAAAGGTGTGTTTTGTGTTCAGTGAGTCTGCATCTGAGTCCTCATCTTAAAACACTCCACATCAGTCTGCAAGCTTTGACAGACTGTTTACAGATGAACTGATCTTGTCATGCCCTGGGCCGTTTGCCCAGCTTTTGTGTTTATTATTTCTCTGTGTGATTCCTAGATGGTTTTTGTTCGGTTCTCCTATGCCCCTGGCCCGTGTTTGTGTTTCCCTGCTTCCCCATGTTCTGTGCTCCTCTGTGCTGTTCTGTGTGTCAAGTCTGCGTGGTTATGTATTTCCTGTTTTACTGTGAAAGTGTCTCAGTCCTCGTGCGTCGTCAGTTCTGCTTCCTCCCTGTCTCGTCAGTGTGATTGTCTACACCTGTTCTTCCTGCCGTGTTTCCCAGCTGTGCCTGATCCTCTGGTTATCCTGTCTTGTATTTACAGTAAGTCCTTGTCTCCCCTTCTGTCTGTGTTCCTCCTCTGTCTGTGATGACCTTCCATTTGTGTTCCGCTGTCCTGAGTTTCTGGTTTTAATTATTTCTCCTGGCTGTCCCTGCTTTTGTCCTGCCGTGAATAAACACTTTTTAGTTTACCCCTTGACTCCTGCCTGCTCCTTCCTGAGGTCCCTTTCCCTGCCTTCCGACGACCATTCCTGACAGATCTGAAGCTTCTGCCATTAAGCACATCCAACATACCCTGGATATTTTTGTTACCTGGATTGGTGGTTTTGATTTATATAATTACTTATGGTCGCTTTATGTCAGTTTAGATGAAGGATTGCTCACTGAAATCTGTCAGATTCAGTAAGTTGGTATCAGTAAATATACCAGCCCCTCTAATTTGAAATGTGTCAGTTAGCATTGTAAATGGGGCACTTTGCCTCCACGTGTGAGGAGAGAAATACTGTCAGCTGCCAGTGCTTCCCCTCAGCCTCCTGGCAGCTGCATCTCGAGGTGGCATCAATCCCCTGGAATGATTAGTTCTAGTATAATATCTATGCTATAATTATCAGGTCTCAGTAGAGTACCAAAGTCAGCCTACAGCATACCATCCAATGCTGCCTAGCTATATTCTCCCATAACACCACCTTGCAGTCTTGTCTTGCTTTTAGGTTGCATTACTGTCCTTAACAGCAGACCTTCCCAATACACCTCTGTTCCCTTCACCTACATGTCCACTGAACTCAGCTCCAATCACCACTCTCTCCCCCCCAGGGACACTCCCTACTACTTCTAATAACACTCATCAAATATGTTAAACCTAAAGTAACGAGTATGTAAAGAGTAGAAAGTTCAGATATTTGTGTTAAAATGTTGGGAGTAAAACTAAAAGGTTGTCAGAAAAATTTATATTTAAGTAAGACACAGACACCTTGAATTTTTAGTGCAGTGAAGAAGTATTTGCACTTCATTACTTCCCACCTGTGTCCTTCTCTGGGTCTTCAGAGACAGGTACATCCTTGTCCTTGTTCTTTTTAGGATAGATTTTCAGGCTCTGACGAAAGGATTTACTCACTCTCCTTAAAGACTGACCCAACGTGGACCCGCTGGGATCTAAAAACAAACAAGCAGACAGTTTAATGTAGTTTGAAAAACAGACTTCAAACATGATTTCTGGTCTTTTGTTTTCCTCCTATTTCTGCAGCCAAGCATCAGCAGTGCTTTTTGTTGTGAACTGTGAAAAGTCGATAAGTTGATGTATTGTGATTTGTTTCGTAACACCATAACAAGCGGGGCACTGCACAAAACATTTTGGGCAATATTTTACAGTCCCTACAGTAGTTTATATTCTTCTGATCGATCAGTAACTCGACAGCGTCACTTTCACAGACCAGTGCAGCGTCTGCATCACTGCAGATGCAGCCTCGATCCATCTGTCAGTCTCCCATTCCCTTCTCTCGTCACTCATGAACAAGACCCTAAGAAACTTAAACTCATCCACCTGGGGCAGCGACTCGTCCCTTTCCTGTCTGAGGACCATGGCCTCAGACTTGGAGGTGCTGATTGTCATGCCAGATGCTTCATACTGGGCTGCGAACCATTCCACTGCAAGCTGGAGGCCACCACCTGATGAAGCCAAAATGACTGCATCATCCACAATAAGCATAGATGAGATTCTGAGGCCACCAAGCCATAATTTAACTACGCCTAGAAATTCTGTCCATAAAAAACAGAATCAGTGACAAAGAGCAGCCCTGGTGAAGTCCAACACCCACAGGAAACAAGTCCAACTTATTGATAGCAATATGGACCAAGCTCTTGCTGTGGTTGCACAGGAACTCAAGACTGAAGAGCTGGTCCTGACCCAGGAAAATTCCATTGTTCCTCTTGAATTCGAGGTTCAACTAATAAGACAGACCCACCTTTTCAGCACTCTGGCATGGACCCCACAGGGGAGGCTGAGGAGTCTGATCTCCTGATAGTTGGAGCAAACCCTCCAGTCTGCTTAAAGATGGGAACCACCACCGTGGACTATTCCCTGACTATGAAGACTGCTCATCAGGACATGGAATATCACCTCTCTTTAGGAAAAGAACCTGAGCTAGTGCGTGAGGTTGAGGAATTCTGGATATAGCCGGGCTCATCTCAATGCATGGCCTGGGCTCTGGAATCAGTCTCCCCATGAGGGGCTGGAATCTGTTCTAGTGTGGAGGTGCCCTCAGTGAGAGGTGGCGAGCTGAGGTGGGTATTCTTGTACTCCTTCGGCTTGCTGCCTGCATGCTGGAGTCTTCACGGTAGACGAGAAGGTTACTTCCCTGTGCCTTTGGCCGGGGAATGGGTCATGAATATTGCTTATGTGCCAAATGACAGTTCAGAGTACCCACCCTCCTTGGAGTCGCTGGGCGGGGTGCTCGAGGATGTGCCATCCGGTGACACCATCTTCCTGCTGGGAGACTTCAACACTCACGTGTTGACTCATTTTGACAGTGAGACCTGGAGGGGAATGATTGGGAGGCGTGGCCTGCCCGATTTGAACCCGAACTGAGTTTTGTTATTGGACTTCTGTACAAACCACAGTTTGTCCATTACGAACACCATGTTAAAACATAAGGATGTCCATAAGCGCATGTGGCAGCAGGACACCCTAGATCGCAGGTCAAAGATGGATTTTTTATGTATTTTTTTGGATGATCTATAGTCTATAGTGCGGGTGGGGCACTGCTGACTTCAGCTGAGGCTTTAATCAGGTGGTGGCAGGAATACTTTGAGGCCCTCCTTAATCTCACTGACACACCTTCTGTAGTGGAAGCAGAGCCTCGGGATGAGGCGGATAACTCAGCCATCACTTGGGGTGAGGTCACTGAGGTGCTTAAATGACTCCTTGGTGGCAGGGGCCCTGGAGTGGATGAAATTTACTGAGTTCCTGAAGGCTCTTGATGTTGTAGGACTGTCTTGGTTGACACACCGCTGCAATGTCGCATGGGTATTGCCACTGGATTGGCATACTCGGGTGGTGGTCCCCATCTTTAAGAAGGGAGACCAGAGGGTGCACTACAACTATTGGGGAAACACACTCCTCAGCCTCCCCACTAAGGTCTACATCAGGGTATTTAGACTATGTAAAAGTAAAAACTAAAAAATGTAGGTTAAATTTTAATATTGCTAGTATGCAGGCACATTGGTCTCATTTTAAAGTTTAGAAGTTTCACCTGTCTTTGATCGTGTCTCACTTGACTCAGCGTCCTCTTTTTTCTCTGTGTTCTTCGGAGAATCGGTTGGAGAGTCGGCACTAAGACCTGGCAGAAGCAAGAAGAGGAAACTGGTTACAGCAGGATTTTCTCATAAATGGTCTCTATAGTTCCTACTTCAAAAACACATCTCGCTCTGTCACGCCACAGTGATACAAAACCAGGCATCTACTGTAAAGGTTATTTCCATTTATGTGGGTGTTTCAGTGTGCATGGCTCGGCAGTGCTTTGTCCTCATGTTGGCCTATTATGCAAACTGAAGAATGAAAAAGTTAAGTCATCGTGTCTGGCACCCTGCTGAACAAGCTGGTTCAGAAAAGTGTCAGAGCAAAAAGTGAAACTGATCAGCAGAGTCTGACCTGATTCCTAAAAAGACACGGATTAAAATAAACCACATGAGTTGTAGTAAATCAGTTGGTGTGTGGGACTAAAATGTATTATTCTATCTTTGCTCGATTCTGAAAAGCTTAGCAGTTATAATTAAATACTGGGTAAAATGTTGTTGAAGTGCAGTATGAAGGGCCTCAAAAAGACTCATTTTGATTTGGTGCTATAGTCCTGCGACAAGTACAACTCATGGTTCGGTAGTTTATAGAACCACTGTGGCAGCGATAACTTGAAGTAATCATTTTCTGTGTGACTTTAACAGTCTCGCATCAGTGTGGAGGAATTTTGGCCCACTCTTCTTTGCAATGCTGCTCTCTAAAGGTCACAGCGTTTCATTCAGGTTGAGCTGTGGGCTTTGACTGGACCATTGCAGCACCTTGATCTTTTGTTTCTCAGGTGTTTTGTTGTAGACTTGCTGCTGTGCTTGGGATAATTGTCCTGTTGCATGGCCTAGTTTTGGCCAACACAACAACTACAAGGTGCTGTGGCTGCAAAAAAAACCCAAAACCCACATCTTCACCTTAAAGAGAAGGAAAACTGTAAGAATGGACCGTACTCAGATAACCTGAAGCAATGGACGGGCCTGTAGAGTACCTTCTTCCACCATCGTGCACAGGCTCAAAAGTCTTACAGTAACAGCATTTTTGACAGTACAAATGAAACTGGACGGTAATCAGAGATGATTTGTGTTTCTCATTAGGAATATAATGGACATTAATCCTCTGGGGAAAAGAGCAATGTGTTTACATCTTACAGCAATGGCTCAGCTCTAGTTAATGTTAACTCAAGGAAAACCCTGGGAAAAGATATGGCCTTCACTGGGTTAACAAACAGGAACAGACATGTCCCAACAAGTTTAACTATTTTATTTCTATGTTTTCATTGCTCTGGAATTCTAAAACTACCTGAATAAAATCTAATGTTGAGGACGCATTTCTGCTCCTCCACTTTCTGCGGGTGCCTGCTCTCTGTCAACTTGATATATTTGCTTTTTTGCTCTTTCTGCACTTTTTCCCACACAGCTGTTCCTTCCACCCACACATACTGTATATACAATAGCACCCACAAATCAAAAGAATGACTTCACACAGACTTTCTGGTTGGGGCTCTTGGGAGATACATATAACCCCCAATTCTGAAAAACCTGGGAAAGTAGGTAACACACACATGGCACTAATATATCATAAATAAATATTTTATTCATAAAACTGAGAAAACATATTGAATGTGAGCAGCGTGTCTTAAAAAAGTGAGCTAAAACAGAAACAGCTGGAGGAGCCGTTTGCAACTTATCAGGTTAAATGCCAACAGGTCAGTAGAGAAACAGAGTTTCTCAGATGCAAAGGTGGGCAGAGGTTCACCAATCTGTGAAGAACTGCTTCTAAAAACTGTGGAAAGAGGCAAAGTGGAAAACTGTTCTTTGGTCAGACAACTTGAAATTTGAAATGCTTTTTGGACATTATCTCCTCTGGACTGAAGAGGAGGGGGACCATCCAGGTTACTTTCAGTGCTCAGTTCAAAAGCCTGCTTCTCTGATGGTATGGGGGTGCATTGGTGCCTGTGGACCTGGCAGCTTCCACATCTGGACCGGTACCATCAATGCTGAATGGTATTTATAGGTTTTAGAGCAACATATGCTCTCATTCAGACAACATCTTTTTGGGGAAGGCCTTGCATATTTCAGCAAGACAATGCTAAACTGCATACTGCATCTATTACAACAGTACGACTTTATATTAGAAAAGTCCTGTGCTGTTGTTTTACAAGGCTTTTTTAAATCAAACAGCCTAAATTGTGTGTAAGAACTCTTTAGCTCTGAGAGTTAAAGGTTCAACACCCACAGGAAGCACACATGCTAAAAAGGGAATCAGTCCTCCTCCATCTGCCTGCAAATCCCATTTCACTGCAGATTTTTTGGTGGCCATAATGGTACTCACTGAGTGACCGACGTGGTGGTGAAGCTGCAGAAACCGACTCATCTGCTGCTGTGTCTGATTTGGGCACGACCTTTGATCCCTTGTCTCCAGATAGAAAACTCTTCCTTGTTACACTCCGGAAGCTCTTTCTGAGCTTCTGCATAAAGTTCCCAGTCATGCCACCGTCTGTGGTCATCTTCTCATCGCTCTTCACGGACCCGTTGCTCCTGGTGGACACTGTGTCCTTGCTGGGGCTCTCAGTGGAACTGTCCATCATTTCTGACATCTCATTTCATTAACCGTCCAACTGTGAGCAGAAATGCAAAAGAAATGTTTAAAAGTGAACGTGTTTATAAGATTATTTGTTAGATTATGAATCAATCCATAACTAGAAAAAAGAGACTTTAACCCCCAACTGTACTCATTATTAGAAAAAGAGACCTTTTTGAGAGATGACAAACATTTGATGTTTCTAACTTCTCAAACATGAAAGCCTGCATTTTGTTTCTGTTGTAGCATGGTGGTAAAAACTGAATGTTTTAGACATAATTTGTATTTGTGGAAAATAATAAGAAGCATTTTAAAGACCAAAAAAATTATTAGATGAGAAAAAAATCCAAATAATATAATAATATTCATAAGCATGTATAAAATTTATATGACTCGAAGTGTCGTAATTTATGAAAGAGTCACCCTGAACTTGGAAAAACTGGATTTAAATACTTTGATGCCATAAATGGAACAAGCTACAAAAGAACCATGAAGCTGTCTGTCTGTCAGAATTTTGGCATATGATGTTTTTATGCATATCTCTGTTGGAAAAGAAATTTTGGTCTCAGTGAGAGAAGCTAAAAGTTGAAGTACTGATTCAACTTCTTCGCTCGTGTAAAAATTCTAAAATGTATTCAAAGTAAGAAAGTAAGCAGTACTGTAGCTCTTTGTGCAAAGCACACTGAACCTCATGTAATAGTAATAGCATAATAAAATAATATTCATACAAGGGAGCATGAACTTTAGCTCAACTTAAATTCGAGAAAATGAGTGCAATCAGAGGCTAAAGTGGGATTTTTATTGGTGCCGCGTGAGGAAAAGAATCACTTAGAAATATGTTATAAAATCTTTTGTGAGTTCCAGTAGATTCTGTGTCCAAGTTGTGATCAGCTGACCTGTGTCGCTGCTTTATGTGGTTTAAGATAGTCAGTGTCTGCTACCCTCACCACCACAGCCGCTCTGCACCAGCTATAGTGACTCGTGTTTAGCTCATTCATGTTTCATTGTTTTACGTCGTTTAATGTTTTCATTTTGCTATGTGGGGTTAAAAGTGTCTTCATATTTTTGCTGTTTTATTTGTATATATTCAAGGGTCTGTTATTCCTTATTGTTCCTCCATTTAGGTTCAAAACACAGATATCTGTGTAAAAATGTAGGGAGCAAAAGTAAAAGGTTGTCAGCAAAATTAAATGCATGAAGTATACACACATTAAAATTCTTTTTACTGTAAGTACAGTGATGAAGTATTTGTACTTGTACATAATGTTTCTTGAAGGACATTCAGAGTGTTTCTATGGATGTTGGCGGCCTTTTGTTCTGTTCTCTGTTAATGATCCCACACTGCTTCAGTAGTGCTGAGGTTTGGGCTGTGGGGAGGCCAATCCATGACTGATAGTGTCCCACTGTGTTGCTGCATTGGCAGTGTGTTTGCAATCTTTGTCATGCAGAAAAATTAAGCTGCTGCCAATCAGATGTAATTTTGTGTGCTTCAGCTTTTTTTCTTCTTACATTTGTAGAATGGCTTCCTAACATGACTTTCAGATGCTGTTTATCTGCTGTACCTAGTTTCTTTTTCTTTCTTTTTGCTACAGTAGGCCTGCCACTTCTTCTTTTATCCTCAGCTTGTCCAGCTTCTTTGTAAACACACGCTGCTCGACATGCACAGACATGCCGTGCCTCCAGCTAACAGCTCTTTGGAATCAACTTGTTGACACAAAAATATTATTTTGTTCCCATCAAACTCTGTTACCTTTGGCATTTTTCATAGATTTAACTAAAGAAATATCCGTCTGTTACGCGTAGATACAACACTGATTCATCCTCGAGTTAGGAGCTTTTTAATGCTTGAATGATTCATAGCATATTTGTTTAATGACCGTTAATGAGACTATTAGTAAAACAGAGATATGCAATGTGTTTAATATTAAAGCTCAGGGAGTAAGCAGATGTCCATATACCCCTCCCAAAACCCAGCGCCCCGGGTTGGACTCAGACCTGCGGCTCCTTAGTGCGTGTCCCGGCCTGCTTTGTCTGTCCCGCCTTCCTGTTTACGCTTCACTGCTACACTGCTGCATTGTCCAATAAAGAGCCAGAAAATAAGGCCTTTAAAAAGACCGATATTTAGTCCGTGTATAAACTGGTTACAGCTACTAAAGGTGAAAAATGTGTACTCACCTCAGCGGCCTGTCGGGTACTCATATACTTTCGCTTTCTGTCATGCTTTTTTCCCCAGGTATATGGAAGCAGGTGAGAGGGCGTGAACGGGGAAATTTACCGCGAGCGACGTCACTCTCGTTTAATCCGGGCGCGCCGCTTCCTCCATGCACAAGAACATGATAGAGATCACCGTCCAGCCTTAGCTGTGACTAGAGTCAGGGACACAGCGTGTCAGCTTCCTCAGTGACACGTCGTCCCCATCAATTCATATTTCAGGGTCACTTTATACCTTACCTGTGGAAATAGACTTTAATCCAGCGTGTCTGTGTGCTGGGACCACTCTGTATTTTTTATTTAACAGACTGCATTATTTTCGTTGCATACATGAAATACAACAATATGTGTCATAAATAATCAAATCTCCTGCAACCACCGTGCTGTACTTTTTCATTTGTGTGGGCTTCTTAAAGATCTAAGGAAAGGAAGCTGACATTTCATAAATGTGCCCAAGTTGTAATAAATCTAATGCCAGCATAATATCAGACCACTAGAGGGCGATGTGTGCTATATTGTTTCGGGCCAAAAACCTTTTTTTTTTTTTTTTCCTGCAGGGGGGTTTGTACCAAAATTTCATTCTAATTGTGCTGATAGAAACTT
>VOQJ01048150.1:0-11154 GCA_015052665.1 Apistogramma diplotaenia | reverse complement strand
TTACCACTGTGTGGCATCCCCCCTTCTTCTTACAACACTCAACAGACGTCTGGGGACAGAGGAGACCAGTTTCTCAAGTTTAGAAATAGGAATGCTCTCCCAATCGTCTTGGGCCTTCTTTGTCGCACCTTCCACTTTATGATGCGCCAAATGTTTGCTATAGGTGAAAGATCTGGACTGCAGGCTGGCCATTTCAGTACCCGGATCCTTCTCCTACGTAGCCATGATGTTGTGATTGCTGCAGAATGTGGTCTGGCATTATCTTGTTGAAAAATGCAGGGTCTTCCCTGAAAGAGATGACGTCTAGATGGGAGCATATGTTGTTCTAGAACCTGAACATAGTTCTCTGCATTAATGGTGCCTTTCCAGACATGCAAGCTGCCCATGCCACAAGCACTCATGCAACCCCATACCATCAGTGATGCAGGCTTCTGAACGGAGCGTTGATAACAACTTGGGTTATCCCTGTCCTCTCGGGTGCGGATGACATGGCGTCCCAGTGTTCCATATAGAACTTCAAATCGTGACTCATCTGCCCACAGAACAGTCTTTCATTTTGCCACACTCCATTTTAAATGACCCCTGGCCCAGTGCAAACGGCTGAGCTTGTGGAGCTTGCTTAGAAATGGCTTCCTCTTTGCACTGTAGAGTTTCAGCTGGCAACGGCGGATGGCACGGTGGATTGTGTTCACTGACAATGCTTTCTGGAAGTATTCCCGAGCCCATTCTGTTATTTCCTTGACAGTGGCATTCCTGTTTGAGGTGCAGTGACGTTTAAGGGCCCGGAGATCACGAGCATCCAGTTGAGTTTTACGGCCTTGACCCTTACGCACAGCGATTGTTCCAGATTCTCTGAATCTTTTGATGATGTTATGCACGGTTGATGATGATAACTTAAAAGTCTTTGCTATTTTACGCTGGGTAACACCATTCTGGTATTGCTGCACTATCTTTCTGCGCAACAATGGTGGAATTGGTGATCCTCTTACCATCTTGGCTTTAGAGAGACACTGACAATCTGAGACGCTCTTTTTATACCCAGTCATGTTGTCAATTGACTTAATTAGTGTTAATTGGTCTTCCAGCTGTTTGTTATATGCTCAATTTCCTTTTTCCAGATGCTTATTGCTACTTGTCCCAACTTTTTTGGGATTTGTTGATGCCATGAAATTTTGAAACAACATATTTTTCTCTTAAAATGATACATTCTCTCAGTTTAAACTTTTGATTTGTTATTTGTGTTCTATTCTGCATAAAATGTTAGATGTTGGCACCTCCACATCATTGCATTCAGCTTTTATTCACAATTTGTTTAGTGTCCCAACTTTTTTGGAATCCGGTTTGTAGTTTGTTTTTATTTTAGTTGTTTTATTGATTGATATATTGTGTTTTGTATTATTTTAGTTTAAATGTTTTATTTGTTATGTAAAAATAAACTTTTAAACTTGTTACCTGAACCTCTTCCTTCCCTGGTGGATTTTTATGAACCTGTGTTTTTAATTAATTCTTTTAATTTTCCGGGAGGGTGGTATCTTTTGTCCCCCTCCCGGTGGCGTTGTCGTGTTTTTAATTATTTATATTTTAATAAAGTTTTTAAGCCCTTGACCGCCCGCATTTCTACAAGTGTAAATGCAGTTTTCAGGAAATTCCCTGCTGGAAAGTTGTTGTCTCTTGCACTGATTTTTTCCTTTAACATTGTGAAGCTCTACTTAGAACCTTCTTAAGATCCAGTAGTGGAAAATGCAAATTCTTGCAATTTTTTAACTGGTCTTAAAATTTTGATCAGGAGTGTATTCTGGCTTTTCTGCAACATTTAAAGTTGGCAGAGATTATTGATTTTTTTTATTTTGTTTTATAAGTCCCACCTTGTTTACTGTGTTCTCTAAATTTACCTTGTGGTGGAACATTGCTCTAGCGGGTGTAAGAAAAGAAAAAGAAGGCAGGGCAGAATATACACTGGAATGTTGGTTTATGATGGTGTGGTGGTAAAGTGGCAATAGTCAGCAATATTATGCAGTTCATGTCAGTATAGATATCCTGCATTTTCCCCATGAAAATGTGATGTTTTCAAAATGTTACTTTAATGTTTTGCCATTTATTCGGCAGCATAAAGCATTTCTTCCCTCCTGATACTAATGTGAATGGTATAATTCTGTGAGAAACTGGATTAAAGTGATGGAGTTGTGAAGTCCTCTCAGTGTGGACTGTCACAAAGCATCTTTTGCCACACTGTGCAAATGACTCACAGCTTAATTTCCTGACTCTGACCAGCTGATGCATGAAAATCAATCTGTATGCTAAGTTTCCCTTTACTGATCCTGAAAATGACAGCTATTAAACAGATTTACATTTTATCTCCCGCTAAAATAATGACAATAAATCATTGGAGGTTTCACGGCTGTCGATAATTACACTCTGAATGGTCAGCAAGGAGTTTGTCCTGGAAAGTGAGTCACTCAGAGCCAAATAAGGAGAAGATGACAGTGAAAAATGGGGCTGCTTCACATACATGGGTGAAAAAAAGCATTGGAAGCCTGATAAATAAGTGATTTTATTGGGCTTGTGCACTAATGCTGTCACTGATTCTGAGTGCATCAAACAAAGGTTTAGTCACCCCTTCCCAGTAACTTCCTGTGTTTTTCATTTTGTAAAAAAACAGCAGTTCAGGCTCGTCATGTCCATAATGGAACCTCTGTGGTAACATTTATTAATTTAAAAAAATAATAACTGGAACTCAGATGATGAAATGTTCCCATTTGCAAAGTGTAATGCATCCAACATCCAAATGCAGCTTAGTGTTGCAACATCCACAAGAAGCCATTTAAATTCTACAGCAAGGGGGGGCCAGGATGTCAGGTCGGGGGGGTATCATCTGTCAAGGCACTTTTAATTACAATAATTATAATAATTACAGAGCAAACCCAACAATCAAAACGACCCCCTATGAGCAGCACTTGGCGACAGTGGGAAGGAAAAACTCCCTTTTAACAGGAAGAAACCTCAAGCAGAACCTTTAATCTCCCATCCCCCCGTACTGAACTCCCTTTCTCCATTTCTTAAAGCCATTTCAGCTCTCTCATTGAACTTTTTAGCTTTTAGAAATCTTAGTGGGCGTTCTTTTTATATACTTGTGTTATCATTTTTATTGTAATACATTTTAGGGTTTTAACTGCCCCACGCTCGTGTCCTCCTTAGTGCAGTGTGCTCCCACCCGGTCATACTCCTCCTCCTTTATAATAGCTCAGGCTTCGAGCCAGAAAGAATTTTCAGCACGGCGCGTGCGTGCGGGGTGTTAGCATTAGCATGCTAATGCTACCGCTAACCACTGAGCCGGTGAAATCCTCAGCCCGGCGCAAGGCCGGCCGATCAACCGCTGGCTAGCAGCCTGATAGCTATTCATTCATTCCACTACACCATTGCAATAACCCTCTGTAACACCCCATACTCCGAAATTGGGTACCAAGCCCAAAGAACCTTTCTAACCCAGCAGCAGTGATCCTCGAGATGCCTGGCTATAAGGCACACATCCATAAGGAGCCTCCATGGATACAACGACTAGAGGCTAAAATGCTCATTGGCTAGTGGCTCTAAGAGTAAACCACAGTAACCTCCCTGAACAGGTACCGGTAGACTTCACACTGGCACAGATTCAAGAAAGAGTCCAAAATATGAAAAGCTGGACAGCACCAGGCCATAGTAGTGGTTCCATTTGCCAGCAGTCTTGTGACTTCAAGCATTTTCAACATTGTGGCACATTGAAGAACTGGTTTTTGTTGGTGGTGATCACAAACAAGTTTGACTATCTAGAGGAAGTAAAACATCTAACTAGGTTTCCTTTCCTGCAAAAGCATCCTGACTGGCTGCCGAGCGTGTCCTCCGACCCACGTGTTGCCAGCATCTGTTTCACTGCCGAGAGTTTCTGAAGGCTCTGGCAGACTGGGGTGGTGGTCCCCATCTTCAAGAAGGGAGACCGGAGGGTGTGTTCCAACTATCGAGGGATCACACTCCTCAGCCTCCCTTGTAAGGTCTATGCCATCTGGCCAACCTCCATGAGAAAAGGAGTGGTTATAGAATTTGCCTTTTTGAGCCCCAAATCCTCCTCTTTCACCTAGCTTACCAGAGTGAGATCCACCTTCCTCCACACTTTTAGGTGGTTGAGATTATTTGATGATTTGCAAATGTAAATATAGGTCATATTTCGGGGCCCTGCAGAAATGATGGATGCAGTGTGCTGCTGGGAAACTTTGGGTCCTCCCATCCATGTGGATTTTACTTTGACACAAACACTTTTGTAAGTATTATTTTGCAAACCATGTGCACCATTTCATGGAAATAGTATTCCCTCATTGCCACAAATCAAAAATGGTTCAGGAATCCTTTGAGGACGAGTGCAATGAGTTTGAGATGTTGCCTTTGCCAGCAAATTCCCCAGCTCTCAATCCAGTTGAGTATACAAGTGATGTGATAGACAAACAAACACATCTGATCCATGGAGGCCCCACCTCACAGGATTTGTCACAGCACACCTTGATGGTTCAGGGCTGTTTGGGTAGCAAAAGGGGTCCAACATATATCATATTAGGCCTTGAGAGTTTCCATTCTGCAGACATTATAGAGCAGTAAACAGTTCACTCTCCACTTCTGCAAACATATTTGGCAACACTTTCAACAGACTGGTATGAAAAGAGCTTGTGGTTTTTCTGACTTTGACTGCAGCAGCATATTTGCAGATCTCTGCAGAATCTTGGATAAGCTGTCCCCTGACAGAGCACAGAGAATGAATCATCCTCTCTGTCCATTCCTCCTCTCCAAGTCAAAGAAACTTAACTTTTGTATTAAAAACACACGATCCGAAAGTCAACCAAGATTCAAAACTTATTGCACACTTAGTATTTCAAACACAGTGGATATTGCACAGATAATGAAGTGTATATTGCAAATGTTACACATTAGTTGTGTGAGATTGTACGGTGGATTTTGGTTGTGAACTGTCCTTTACGCTGAGTGCTGGGATGCCATCAGTTTGACTGTGGCAGGAAAGATAAAAACACTAACATGATGTTTAAAGACTATAAAATCTGTCCAGTTATGGATAAAACATTATTTTTGCTGAGTCTGTTTTCACTGTGAAATGTTCTCCACGTATCACGGTGCTCGTAAGAACATGTAAGGTTCTTTAAACTCTTTCTGGAGGAAGTGGTTCTGTATGAAAATCACCCTCAACAAACGGATTCTCCACCCCTCCACCTCTGATCACCTCGCCTAAGACCGTTAAACCACCCTGTGTTTCTGTGCCTGAGGCTGGACGATACACAACAATAAAAATCAATAAAAAGCAATGTTATCCTGAACTGTGGATTTCCTGGACAAAGTTTACATTTACTACCTTCAGATCCATCGGACTGCAAAGTGAGGCTTGTTTTGAAACGTCTTTGGCTCCATAATATTGTAGCAGGCCTAAAGTTCCTTATATCTGAGAAGGAGCTAAAACGAAGTAACATCCATCGTCTTCTTCTGCTTGGTTGTGGGGGCAGCAGCCTCAGCAGAGAGACCCAGACCTCCCTTTCCCCAGCCACCTCCTCAGTTTGATCCAGGAGAACACAAAGGCTTGGCAGTCTCGATCCTTTAGCACCTTGCAACAACTTCCTAACTTCGTTCCACTGTCATTTATTCTGTCTGCCTCTGATTCACCAGGTTCTCTGTGACATAGAGAGCCTTTGAAATTCTCTGTACGACAACGTTCTTCCTCAGTTTGTACACCCAGTGGTGCATAAACACGGAGAGTAAAACGAGGTGACGAAGAAACACTCAGTGCATCATGGGAAGCCCCCATGCCCCCGGGCTCAACAGAGCTCTGACTGTCCACCCGGCCACAGTTTTGCAGGTGTCCATTCCACTCTCCTCATTTCTCAGGTATTACCTGATGTTATAATGTGGTGGAAATGTTGCTGTATGAGAAATTCATTTCTTTAGCAATTATTTGATTTAATTTCTATTTTTATTTCCTTAATTTCCTAATTTTTCATTTGTTAAGTTGTGTTCATTAATATTTTTAAGTTGTTTGATTTTATTGTTCAGCTTGTTTCTTTCCTGTCCTGTTAATTTTTTGTGCACAGAAAATCAGATTATTTTCCTTCCTCGCATGAAAAGGAAACAGGGTCTGTTGAAAGGCTGACTGGCTGATTGGTGCCAGACACCAGAGGGTATGTACTACTATTATTTTCATTAGTTTGAAACCAAATAGAACAAGTCAGAGATTAATCTGACTTCTCTACATGGAACGGTTGGGTGTCCTGTTTGAAAGCAAAGGAAGCTCCTATGAAGAATTATCATCATTATCACCTTATGTTATATGAGCAGGACATGCTTCTTGGAGGACTTTGGTTCATGGTAGGCAGGTTGAATCAAAAATAGGTTACATGATCCCCCAAACCATGCAGTGTGGTACGATCCGGCTAAGGCCCCAGGGCGCAGCATGTCCCCCCAAGACCCAAGAAGCCACACAACACAGCGTTTCATTTGATGACAAACAGGAGCATTTATTACACACTTCTCTTCAGGGTGAGCCAAAAACGGAAGATCGGTGTCTTACCTGTTGCAAAAGAAATGAAAAGAACAACATGCAATGATGAATTAATCAACACAAGCTGAAAGAAATCATTACTTACAACACAACGTCAGTTAGACGCTACGGTATAGCCGTTATTTGATCTCACATTATCATTTCGCCTCTCTGACGGGAGCTGATTGTCCTTCAGTGCCTGTCTCATGCCTGTCTCATGTCCTAAACAGCCTTGGAATAAAATGCTAATCACACCTGTATTCCCTTTACATTATGACCCAGGTGAAGAATATAGAGATTCACTTCTGCTCTCCCCAGCACAACCATAAAGTCTTTCATTATGGAAATCGACTTATTATCAGATTCTGCTCATATTGTGTTGCGAGGAAACAGTTATTGTGACTTGCTGGCTGTTCAGACTAATGATCCAAGTTACAGGGAAGCATTATTGTGAGCACCACCTCTCCTTCAGGTCCTTCTGACTCTTGCCTATAAGTGGACTGAGTTCCAGCATGCAGGTGATATCATGCTGCAGGTGGGGCAGGTGTCACAGATATGATTTGTATCTGATGGCGATGATTCTGCCCGTGATTACCACCTTACCACAAGCCCATTGTGGGCCTGTTATTATTTGGCTGTAGCTGCTCGTTTGCACCAGCAGAACAGGTGCTGCAGCAGTTCCTGCTGGCCTGTAGCCGCTTAAATCTGACAGAGCAGAATCAGTAAACAGTTCCTCATTTCTGAAATATTCACTTCTGCTTTATTATAGTGACAATTTGTCACACAATGAGTATCTAATCCTAGGCTGCTGGGGGTTCCCATGATGCACTTTGTTTATACCCCACTCTGCATTTAATCATTACATATTATTAATCTCTGTCTCTCTCCTCAGCAGATGACTGCCCCTCCCTGAGCCTGGTTCTGCTGGAGGTTTCTTCCTGTTTAAAGGGAGTTTTTCCTTCCCACTGTCGCCAAGTGCTTGATCATAGGGGGTCGTTTAGACTGTTGGGTTTTCTCAGTAATTATTGTAGGGTCTTTACCTTATAATAAAAACCCCTTGAGGTGACTGTTTGTTGTGATTTAGGCTGTATTAATAACATTGAATTGAATTGAGTTCCTTTGAACAAGTCATCACTGTGGTGTTGTTACATCTGTAAACAGGCTGCCAATTAATATCTTACATTTTCCTTTTTGGTGATTTTATTAGAAAGTTTCTGCTGTTTATTGTTTTTATTAGGCAGTGCAAGCATTTACCTACTGTACCTATCTAACGTGTATTGAAGTTCCAACTGTATGAAACTACGCCTGAAATTCTCCATTAAAATGAACACTGTGAGGCTGCTGTTCCATCAGTGGATTCCATTTGTGCTGAATAACAATCATAACCTGTTTCTCCACATTTTATCTTCACTTTCTGCCTCCTGCAGCTGAATAATTAGATTTAAAAATGTAAAAGATTCAGCTTCATCTGATGGAGATTCAGGTTGTGTAAATGATGACAGCAGACATTATAGAATAAAATATATATTTTACAACAAACTTTTATTCTGCCTGTGATGATGGGTGAAGTGGGTGAAGCTGATTAAAGTGACTCGTCCACACTGACACGTCTGATCCTCCATCCATCAGATTAAAATGCAGGCTCTGCTTTTTATTTACCCGTTGCCATGGTGAAACCTGGTATAGGAGCGCCATTGATGATGGCTTTCTTTCCTCACTCACGTGCACTAACTCAAGGTGCAAATACACAGAGTTGATTGAACTGACTGACCAGCTGCTCTGGAAACTCAGAGTTTGACTAACCTGCTTCCTGGAACGCCCCCCAGGACTAAGACTGAAGAACTTCACACAGAGACAGAGGGTAAACATTACACAACCCAAACATGAGGAATCAAACAAGGAGCCCGACATAAGAAAACAACATAACACATGAAACAGAATAAAACATGTAACAAAGAACATCATGGTCCTGGGCTAAACCCAGGACCATGATGTTCTTTGTGCTGTGAAGTTTGGACTCTGGGGACTGATGACAGGAGTGGCATCACAATCACTCACTGCTCTGCTTCTGCTCATCTCTGTATCCTCGTGGAGGTGTCTGGATGCTGCATTTTGCTGGTGAAACTTTCTGAAAACATTTGTTTTCTCTCTCATAATGAGTCAAAGGTCACCACTTTTGATTTGGAGCTAATGATGCATCAAAAGAATACCAGGTGACAGGTATCTCAACCTGTAGCTGACTGACCTACATGTATGGTAGTTTTCTACCTGTTCCTCACCAAGGTACCCGATGAGGTCCTAAAAAAGAATTAATCTGGTCTTTCTTTCTGGCATGAAAATTCAGTTTTGTTAGAGTTTACTGAAGCTCCTTCCTGGATCAAGGTCCTTGAATGCCTCTCGGCTACACTCAGCTGTTCTAAGCAGTAAGACGGCACAGTGAACTGCATGTTGGCACAATAAACCCTGTAAATGTAGCTGAAACATTAGGTCAAAGACACTCAAGTTAAGACAGATCCTGTGAATCTAATCTGGTTTTGGCTGATGACCCCTTGTCTTTGTTTATGCCATTGGGACTTCCTGCTGTGGCTCAGGTGGTCAGCAGGTGGTCTACCAATCAGTGTGAGTGGGTTAAGGGGACTTGGAATTAAAAAAACACTTTGAGTGCTCAGTTAGAGTTACCAGCTTGTCATTTTAATTGAGAAATGCAGATCGTGTCGGGAAAATGGATCCATTATGAACAGATCCAGACTGGATGATCTGGGAAAAGACTGGACCCTGAACTGGATCTGGTCCTGAACCTGTGATCCTGATCTGTTTGGATCCTGCTGCTGTGCAGGTGGACTCGGACAGGATTCAGGATCTGTTATAGATGATCACAGATTTTGGTGATTTTCAGTGGAAAATATGTGGAGATGCTCACTGAAGCATTCACATCATCTCCAGGATCCAGACATTGTGGTTGTTGTTGTCGTCATGGTGATGTGTTTGTCTTGGAATATGTACATTTTCCTTCTTCCCGAGAGGGTTTTGTTTTGATTCAACAATAAACACATTTTTAATTGACACATGCCTTCGGAGTCCTGCTTTTAGGTCAAATTTTGCAGGTTACACCACCCGCCATGACAAAGACAATCATATCTGAAAAAAGACTGTGTGCATCTAACTTGCGCTGATGGCAGATCTCTCGTCAATTGGATCTTCCTCGGTCGGAAGGAATAGGCCAACTCCAAGGGTGCAGCTTAAAAGGTTTATTGAGGAGGCAGTATAGGCAGGTACGTGGGAGAGGTTGACGGGACAGATAGTGATGGATTATTTCTAGGTGTGGAAGTGTGTGGGTGTGCATGTGTGTGTGTGTGGCTATATTGTAAGAACGCACAGTGCACTCATACACACAAGGATCAGGCTGGACGGGCAGTGGATTGCGATTCCTGCTCTGTGGATGCTGTTCTCACGGCACTGAGCCCCACCGCAGCACAAGAAACTAACTGGCTACCGACAACGAGCAGAGTTACGAAAATAACAAGTGCATCCTGGGTAATCTAGTGCCAAATAAGGGCACGGACTTTTAACAATATCAATGGAGCTGAGATAATCACCATGGCAACTCGTATATAAAGAGCAGTGCATCCATTGTTTTTACTGAATAAAAAACTGAACAGTTTATGACCATTTCACTTTTCTAGTATTTACTAAACATTTATTGTTCTGGTTGGCTGTAAAAACCCTACTTTTATAGAGGATTTCATTATTTCTGCCAATCCTGTATTAAAAAAATGCTTAATGACGTTCAAAGAAAAAGTCCTTTTTAATATAATCATTTTATCTAATATCAGACTTCACTGATTACCACATTAGAGATTTTTACTAAGTTCCTGTCAGTAGTAAGAGTTAGGCAGTAACTGTTTCACATTTTAATAAAACAATGCAGTGCATCTTTTTAAGCCTTTAATAAATGTGAAGTATTATCAGGGAATGCAAACTGTTGGTATAAAAAAGCAGTTGTTTCCAGTCTGGACCTTAGATAAAGAGGATTCAATTAAAACATAAAATTCAACAAACACTGGAGAGAGAGGAGCAGGTTTTGTATCAATGCTTCATTCAACACAAGAGTTACATAGAAGACAGAGCAAGCGTCCCATGGGAGAGAGTAGCAGAGACAGGGTGTCAGAAGAAGCAAAGTAGGAATGAAGATCGCTTGCACACTTGGTCAGTTATACTCTCTCCCTCTCTTCCAGAGGTTCCCCGCCCCCTGCACACTTAGTGAGCTAAACATTATCTCATGTACATAAATCCTTCAAAAACTGACACCTTCCTGTCAGGGAGTACCGGAGACCTGACAAAAACCCTTTACAAAAAAAGAGCCCTTTACATTAAACAGATCAGTCCCTCTCGGGGCTTTCCCAGACCACTTCACTTTGTAATTTAATTAACTCATAAATCCTTTAGATACATGTGCTTATGTTACATGCAGTAGAGTTTTTCTATCACAAATGTGGTGTCTCAGCAGGCCTCAGCTTATGCACAGGTCATATAAAGTTTAGTTATATGATGTGTGTGACTATTATAATGGTTAATAAGTGATATACATAAGA
>VOQJ01048149.1:0-11690 GCA_015052665.1 Apistogramma diplotaenia | reverse complement strand
GCAGAGGGCAGTAATGATCTTAGAGGACCTACACCTGGTCATGTTTAGTGTGTACCTGTCCAAGTGTTATCTCCACCCCTCCCAGGTAGTCGTCATCTTTAAGGTCAGGGGTGGAGTTGTCAATGTCGTAGATGCCCAGCTTCAGATTCTGAACCGTCTCGAAGCGATAATCCACTTGGAGAGTTTCACTGAAGGACGGGTTGGAGGTGTTCTTTACACACTCAGTGCGGCACAGCTGACGCAGACAAACACCAAGAGGTTTCTCACATTAAAATGAGCTCTGAAACAAAGCAAAGATCTAATCTGAAGTGTGACTGCAACATTACCTCGGTCCATTTATCTCCTCCAGAGCTCTGCAGCAGCACACACAGAGGATCAGACTTTGATCCTGCATCTTTATCCAGCAGGTTAGCGCAGGAGACACTCAACTCCACTTTGGATGCCATCTGAAGGGGAACAGAAACAGATACTAAAATCAGAATATTTCACAAGTTTAACTCCAATGTCAGCATAAGAAAAGCAGGCATTTTCACATTTGAAGGCAAACACCTGCTGCATTGGTAACAGGGTTTTATTTTTTTTAATTACTATAATTAGTTTTTGCACTGTGCACTGCATTGCACTACTTTTTTTTTTTACTTTCGTTTGAAGTTAATTCACTGTGCAAGAACACAGATTAAAACTCACCTGACACATACAGATAGAGTAGCAGCTTGTAAAGGCAACAGCAGCAAGAATTTAGCAGCAGGCTGAGGTTGAATGGAGATTTGGCTAAAGCTGCAAAGCTGGTTAAACCAGTACAGTTCAGTAGTACACACAGTTCACACACTTGCATACCAACATATAGAAAGAATTATTCCATTATAAAAATTATCAGTCACCTTATTGGATCTGCTATATAGTTTCCCTTTTAAACCACAGGAACAGAAACAAAGGACGGTAGACAACCACTGCCACAATCCACGGAAGAAAACTACACCTTGTTTTCCCTACAGAGTGCACTAAACGGTATCTGACCAACGGTTCAGACTTTCTACACAAAGGTAGCTGAGACGAAGGAAAGCCCGTTTGTGGTCCCTCGACAGCTTTAAATAACTGGGAGCGTGTGTCATAGACAGGTAAACTCTTCGGTGATTGGACAGCCAGTTGCACACCTTTCATTCAGACTGAGGTCACTATGATGGCGTTACCCCTGGACTCCTTCAGAATAAAAGCACCATAATAGCAAATATGCTTTAAACGGCAAAAAACAAAAATCACTTCTTAAAATGTAAAAAGCCTATTCTAAAATATTGTAACAGTCATTCATCCTCATCATTTCACTTATCACGAAACACTAAAGTCCAACAGGAATAATTTATATTATATTATATCTTCCGTAAATTCTGGACTATAAGCCACAACTTTTTCCCCACACTTTGAACACTGTGGCTAAAGGTGCAGCTAATGCATGTTTTTTTTCATGCCCCCAAAAGCATTTTGTATCATAACAACAACAGACTTTTGCGAGATCTCGCAAAACCTTTTAATGAAAGAAAGTTCTTAATTTGATGTCCTGCACTTCTGCGTTAATCTTGATGTGGTCCGCCAGGACGTTGAAAGGATCGGCGAGCGATAGCCAGCAAAAGTTGTTTTTAATTTATAATCTGGCGGTTAATGTTGACCGTAACCAGGCCACAACTGTACAGGCAGGAAGTGCAGGACATCAAATTAGAAACGTTTTTGTTTCATTAAAAAGTTTTGTGAGATCTCGCAAAAGCTTGTGTTTCTTTCCATGTACTTTCCGGTGTTCGATACTTCTGCGTGATGAAGACGACCGGCTGCACTCAAGTAAGAGCGACAACGAAGAGGCTGAAGTGAGTGACGAGATGCCAGAGGAGGAGATATTGGAATAATGTTCATGCACTGTTCAGGAAAAAAGCATGAGCAACGTAATTTGTGTTACTGATAGTATGTATATGTAAAGGTAGCTGTGTTTGAAAAAGAAGAATTTGCAATATGTATTTGTACCATACGGAATGAAATTAAAAATTTAAAAATCCTCATGTAAAATATCTTTCTGTGTAAATATTGCATATTACAACGTGGGACACCTGCGTCTTAAAATCCAGTGCGGCTTGTACAAGTACAAAATTGATTATGTTCTAAAACACATGCTCCTTTCACCAAATATTTGTTTTTCTTGTATTTTTAAATACAGTATATACACTTCTTGGAATTTCTTTTTACCACAGACGGGCAAGGAACCACATATGGTCACCTCATCAACCTTGATTTTCTACATGAAAAATGTCACAATATTAATATTATGTATGTATTTTATGTTTATGTTCTGAATTTTAAGGTATTTCAATCAGTGCCCTATAAAGGGTTAATGTTGAGCCAATGTGCAGAGACAACAGAAAAGGAACAAACAGGTGAATCCAGTTCGGGAGGGTGTGTGTGTGTGTGTGTGTGTGTGTGTGTGTGGGTGGAGTGGAGGGGCAGAGGATTGTTGTAATTCCTGTGCAGCTCTGTCACACAAACCCAGACAGCTTCTGCTACAGTGATGTAAAGATCACCTTCTCTGAAAACGTTTATCTTTTGCACTTGATTTTGTGTGTCTAAAGTAGCATGCAGCTTCAAGAAAGAACTGACACCAGTTTGCACTCAATCCCCTCTCTGTAATAATGTGAGAACCTTAAGTTAAACATGGTGGACTTAAGGGTATTCTTCTGAAGCCCTGATTTTGTGCTATGCTCATCAAAAAACTGACTAAGTTGTTACCAAACCAGCTATCTGACAGAGCAGAGAAAGCATATGCTCTTTAAGTTGATCATGACTGTATTTAAGGCCAGAAAAGATGCAGCCATATTTGTGACTAAAAACAGACTAAAATTACTTTGAACCCGGTTCAAATGAGTCCACTGTGTAGCTGCTGCAGACGGCTCCAGTGGAGAATATTACTGACTGACTCATTTTAACAATTGTCTGCATCACCGCGAGCTCAGGTGGAGTCAAAGGAAACATTTTCTGGAGTCCAAAGCAGCAGCACCTGTTCCATCAATCAACCTTTGATCAAAATGCCTGTTCATCAAGCTCCAACATGAAGAAGAGAGAACACATCTGCTTCCATCCACCATTGTTTGTTTTACACAGCAAAAATAATGGGAATAAATCTACTTAAGAGGAGAATAAACCAGAACCAAGAAAATACCAAACAGACACGGGAACACAGGAAGCCTGAGAACTGAAACAGGATCAAACACAAAGTGAACCACAGCCAGGAACAGGACCCTCTTCCAGAGAGCCAGTTTAGCTAAAAACTCGGGGTTTGTTAACGTTACAATGGCGGAAACTGTTTCAGAGAGCTCGGCCATTTCTTCATACTCAAGTCCACAAGTTCGCATGCTGAGAAACAGCTCTAACCTCAACTCTGAGGCAGTTACCGGGGTAACAGACTCTGTGAACCTAACCTGCTCACTGTCAGGTTTTATACAACAACTCTGTAACATGAGTGCTTTTACAGTCTTTCACTTGTCAGTAGGCTATAGAGGCGGAGACAGCAATTATGTCAAGGATTTATAATGATCATAGCTGCAGCTGTAAGTAGTGATGGCAGTTTGGCAATGAAGCTTCATTAGGTGCTTCGAACCCTGAGCTCACAGTGCCAGAGAACCACTGCTGAAGCTCGCTTACATAATATGTCTGAAAACCATCGCTTCTTTCCCGAAATTAATCATGTGACTGGTTCGGCCGAGACAGGTGAGTCACTGACAGGGCCACACCTCCCTATGAGGAAAACAACAGAAACCGGTTCAATCCAAAAACGTATGGAATTTTCCACAGAGCCGTTTCTCCACATTTTTATCTTCCCTTTCTGTCTCCTGCATTTGGTCCGTCAGGCTGCAGCTGAATAATCAGATTTTAAAACTCAAATGTAAAATTAGGACTATAAAAGAGTATAAAAGAAATCATATATTTTATAACAACCTTTCTTCTGGTATGATGACAGAGCGGGCCGAGCTCTTTAAAATGACTGCACTGACATGTACTTTCGTTGAGCCACTGGATGAAAATTAAAGGCCTGCTCTTTATTTACCTGTTGCCATGGTGAATCCTGGTATCGGAGTTCCATTGATCAGGACTTCTTTTTTCTCTCTTTACTTTTCTTAAGTGTTATAAAGTGGTTACAGTTGAAGCTGTGGCTGCAGGGCAGTAAAATTAAATGTGACATTTTAACACTGTTGGTGCATCCAGGTCATCCCAGGCTGGAGGAAACATGTCAGTCTCTACATAGTTCATAGCTAAACCTTTGTGTGTGCCAATACCCAACCATGTTCTCCCCAATTAAGTAAAAGCTCAGTTTAATTGTTAAGCGCTTCCTTTTCCATCTGATGTTTTGTCTGCATTAATGCTCAACAAAGCCTCGTGTAGTGAAAACATGCATTAAATATTCAGAGGCAGAAATGAGATGCATGAGCATGAGCCAGCAGTGATGTCACTGTGCTGCAGGTCGGCCATGTTGGCTCCCAGGAAGCTGATATAATGAGCAGAGCTGGTGTGTTCTGCATTGAGACAGCAATCCAGGAATATTCAGGCTGCAGTCGCTGAGCAGAGAGACAGAAGCTAAATCAACGCTGTAAAGCTTAAAAGCTTAAAGTATGGCTGTAGGTGTAATATTATGAGCCACACACAGGGACCTTTTTTACCGTGTCGGTGTTGTGCCATAAAGTGATTCTGTTGTTTCTATGTGCTTATATTGGTAAATATAACATGATTTGTGAAGGGCGTGTATATAAAATGAAGAAATAACCTGGTTTGCAAGAATCTTTAGGAGTCTCTGTTATTGTACCTACATTATAATCAATCCAGAGCTTTTTGTCTACTTAAAATATCTTTATAGAACTGTGATGTTATATTTGTTGATGTCTGCAGCTCTCTGGGTCAGATTTTAGTTTAAAAAGACCATTTTAATGTCAATGACAGTTTTTACCTTGAAAAACACAAATATATAAAAATCACTTTGCCAAAAACTGATTGCAGCTTCTATCTTGTGGCAGAAATGCTGTTTCTCGCTCAAAATAACTTGATATCATTCATGAGAGATATGTTTGACATGTTTCACAGATTATCGGTCAAGTCATTTGCAGCCATTTAAATAGAGGCATTTTTCTCAAATGATTGCTTCTTGGCAGAAAACCGGCACCTCGGCGGTGGAAACATTAGCTGCAGTACCTCTCATGCTCACTAGGGGCTGCTGTGATAAAACTGTATTTAAATGAATGGGAAATCCCAAACATCTGTACGGTTTCTGAAAGAACACACCTCTGCTGTCAGTCATCCTTTTAAAATACATACAAATGCTTTTTCTTGTGTGTGGCAGAAAGAGCAGAAGGAATCAATCTATATTCTATAGTCTATGATTATCATCCCACCTATAGAAGAAAAAACTCAGGAAACAGATTATTAAATTTGAAAACACAAACAAAACATGATGTTTGCCCCTGGTATCTGTTGAGCCATGTTCATTTATTTGTGAAGAAAGTGGCTTAAATCTTGAGTTTTTGCATGCTAAAATTAACATTTTATTCTACTGCTAACATCAACCCTATCAGTGAAAACAGATGGGGATTGGCTGTGGTTGAGACTTGGTTTTCCCCTGTTGGTGCACAGGCTGGTCCCCAGCCTCTTGGCACAAGCTTCTTCCAATCAGCAGTAAAAGTGCCCTAAAAAAGAGGAAACACCTGCCTACACTTCCCACCTTTTGCACGTGAAGTTCGTGTTTTGGAGAAAGCCAAGGATGCACTTAGGAAAAACATATTTTTCTGAGGCCATGAAGGACACCTGAGATAAACGTATTCTTCCGAGATAGACAAGGACAGTCTCGCAACTACAGGCTTCCATTATCTGCCTGCTCTCCATTTGTCCGTTTCGAATTATTGCTACAGATACTAGCTATTACCTAATTCTCTTATTCTTATTGCCTGACATTTACCCTTAGCATTATCATCTTCTTCATAAAAAATTACTAGAAAAAAATAACCCAACAAATCCTTATTGGCCAACACATCAGGGTTCCCCTTGAAGACTTTGGTGGCTGAAGGCCGAGTGAAGGAACATGATCTGAGGCTGGAATAACATGAGCCCGGGCCTTCAACTTTGTGGGGTGGGTTTGGCGAATGCGAGGGTGTGTTTGGGCTTTAGTGTCTGAGAGCAGCTTTTGGTGGGTCCAGGCCTTTCACTTTAAAATACGAGACCAGCTGGTTGGGAACCTCAGCCAGGACAGCCTGAGCCAGAGCGGTCTTGGGAGCCTGGAGAGGGGGAAAGAAAAAAAAAGAGGAAGAAGAAGACAGACGATATTAATGTCTGGTTTCCTTTCAGTCTGTCTTAAAACCTTTCACCATCAGACCCTCAACAAGTGTTAATACAACACTGCTTTTTAAAATCAATGTTGTAAAATAGTAAATTAAAGATCCTAAGTACCATACATACATTTTTAGATATAATTAGGTATTATGGTTACAGTTTTTAACTGCGAGTTAACTGTTACACAAAAGCTTTAAAATCTTTCTTACAGTGTCTAATTCTTCAGTTCATAAAAGCACTTCCATCTTCCCTCTGTACTTTTTTGTCTACCATTCTCACACATTCAAACTCCAAAGACTGTTGGACAGCAACTTGAGGTTCTGTGTCTTGCCCAAGGATACTTTAGCATGTAGCCCGGAGCAGCCAGGACTCAAACCGCCAATCTTCTGATTAGTAGGTGACCTGCTCTACAACCTCCACAACTCTTCTCTATGCTTGTCCTGTTGGACCTCACTACAGCTTTGATACTTTTGACCATAACATTTTATTACAGAGATTAGAGATTGCCATAGGTATTAAAGGTACTGTGCTGCAGTGGTTCTATCTAAGAGATAAATGGGGAGTCTTCACACACTAAATTATTGAGTTCCACAAGGTTCTGTGCTAGGACTAATTTTATTTACACTCTACATGCCTCCCTTAGACAGTATTATTAGGAAATATTGCATCAATTTTCAATGTTATGCAGACGATACCCAGGTTTATATATCTGTGAAGCCAGATGATACACGCCAGTTAATTAGGAATGTAGGAATGTCTTGAAGACATAAAAACCTGGATGACCTCTAATTTCATGCTTCTGATTTCAGATAAAACTGAAGTTCTTGTACTCGGCCCCACAGTACTCTGGGACACAGCAACAGGCTGAAAAATATAATCATTTAGCACATATTTCTGTCTTATTCTGTTTGCTTCTCTTAGAATACAGTTATTCAGTTAGTGTGTGGCAATAAGTCGCAGTGAACGAGTGCACCTTAACCTTGAAGACTGTGTTTGATGCTGTGAAGTGAATTCAGAGAGACAGTGCTATCACTTTCAGGGCCGTGAGATGCTGCGGAGGCACTTCTTCTGTTTGCAAAGTATATTGTTTGAAATGCAGCTATAAAAGACGGATCAAGAGACTGCCCCAACGAGCCTCATCATGTCTCCATGAAATGTGAAAGCTCCTGTGCACGTAAACAAATATTTAATTATTCTTTGTTCCAAGTGCTGTGTGTTTCCTGTACTTTGATCATAACAATCAGCTCCTTGTTAAATCCAGAACAGAATTTAAAATTCTTCTTCTCACAAACAAGGTCTTGAATAATCAGGCTACTATCTCAAATATCTCATAGTATCATATCATAGTATCATATCACCCCAATGGAGCACTTTGTGCTTGCTTACTTGTGGTTGCTAGGATACTTAATAGAAGGGGAGGCAGAGCCTCTTTTAACTCTGTTTATGCACTGCTCTGCATTTAATCATTTGTTAACATTAATCTCTGGTTGGGGATCCGTTTGTCTTCTCACATGTCACACATACTTACATCTTTGAACTGTCTGAATGGCACAAACTGGACAATGTCTCTGGCGACAGGCTCTCCCGCTGTTGACTTCAGCACACCATCATCTCCATCCAGAAGCTCCATGTTCTTAAAGTTGGCTGGTCCCACCCCCACAATAATGATTGACATGGGAAGCCGTGACGCCCGAACGATGGCGTCCCTGGTCTGGTCAAAGTCACTGATCTCACCATCAGTGAGGATGAGGAGGACAAAGTATTGCTGCAGAGACAAGCAGGTATAAGTCAAAGTCACACTGCATCTTTCAGGTTAATTATCTTTTAAAAGTTGGTATGAGTTCACTCACAGTGGCAGCATTGGTCTGTGCAGCACCAGCAGCAATGGAGGCTGTCTGGTTGATGATGGGGGACAGGTTTGTGGGCTCAGCGAGTCTGAGCTGAGGCAACACAGTCCTGTAGGCATCAACAATCCCCTGGATGCCTGAGTCACAGCAGCAAAGCAAAGTTACAAAAGTGAAAAATAATATGAAATGTTTTATTTATTAAAATAATCCAGACAGACAGGAAGACAGAAGAAAAAGGCTGAATGTGGGAATTTGACGTGCCCAGGTTAACCCAAATTTCTTGCATTTAAACACAGAAACTTGAGATTTTAAGTGATGAATGAGTGATGTAATGAATGAGAAATCCCCATAGACTCGCATGTTAAAATATCTACAGTATATTTACACCATAAAAAGCCTGTTTACAGCTTGAAATCCACGACCCATCACCAATGTGGATACCAACAGGCCATCATTAAAAATATACAAGTCTGAATGATATTACAGCCCCACTTCATAACAGAAATCCCTCCAGATAACATCTTATTACATTTGGCAGAACTATTTTGCCTTAACATAGAGGCTTTGAGTTATAAAAACTATAAATAATTTTCCAGAAAAAATGTTTTCAATATGAACAAAACTCATATATACAATGAAGCCCGAAATTATTCATACCCCTGGCAAACTTTGACAAAGTATTCAACCAGCAGTAATTTTGGACATTCCACTTTGTCTTCAAATGTAAACAAAAGCTGAGAAATTTTTTCCCCACAATGATGCCTCTTGAACATCATCTTATTATCTTCTGGGAGATGTCTGTCATTTCCAGTCAACATAAAAACAAAAAAATTACCAGTTGAACAACAACAACTTTAAGTCGACTTTGCCAGGGGTATGAAAAATTTCGGGCTTCACTGTATAAACACATACACTGTATAAACACATACAGTGGGGAAATATTTTTACACTGCTAAATTTTCCCACCTATAAAAGAATGGGGAGGTCTGTTATTTTTATTGTAGGTGCAAATATTTATTTCACGCAATAAAATGCAAATTAATTATTTAAAAATTATACATTGTGATTTTCTGGATTTTTTTTTAGATTCTCCCACAGTAAGTGGAGAACTTACTTGATACACTGAGAATTTTGTAACTATTTTACCCACTGTAATGTCTTTCTATTTGTTTAATCTAAAACAATAAGCCTGACATACTGTATACTTAGAAGGTATTCACATCATATTATACTTGTGTGTACAGGAATATGACTAAATAATGTGCCCATACTACATAATCTGCTGATGTCAATGTAATATGTATAACATCACTATAACCATAGAATAGAATATAATACCTTTACTGTCCTTATAAAGTATGTACAATGAGATTGAAGACTATAAAACCATAAAACCACTATGTTTACATTTGAGCAATATTGCTGAGCAGTAGGTATGGCTTTAATATTTCTCAATGATGAATCAGTCTATTCTTTATGGCCATGGGTCAACCCTGAGCAACACGTTAGACAATGGTCAGACAATCAGAACACCATCACAGGCTATAACATCCATTCCAGGCTGCGGCTCTTCACCTATAAGTTTGGGATTCCCCAGTTTCTCGCAATCTAGCTACTGCCAGCAATTCAGTGACCAAGGTCATTTGTTAGATATGAATCCACAATTTCTACATTTGAATTAATGATGGTCAAGTAGGTATAGCCAGTGACACATTACAATATGATCACATGATTAGGATAAGCCAATCAGGCATGACAAAGAGGCTATATTATCAAAGCATTAGAAGCCTGAAATCCTCCATGTTGTTTACTCTCCATTTCAGATAAATACAGCCAAAGTGTACGAAGGGTACTAAACATCCTGGAATATGAATATCGTGTTGCACATCTTTGGAGAGTAAAGAACACATTTGCATCAGAAAAGGTAAAATCTTACAGACAGATATCCTCCTGTTTTATATCAAGTGGGAGGATGAAAATGTTTGGAGTATTTATAGCCAATATCCCACTTTAGGTTAGAGGCGAGGCCATTTAGATTTACAGATGTCCCAAAATAATACAGGCAGCTTTAGCTGCAAGTTTCACCTCTGCTAACTGAAGTCACTGCTCTGGACATCTGGCCCAGTGGTGATTTTACTAAGTTTCACTAAGGGCTCAAAATTTGCAGGGTTCAAAAACCAGTACGTGGTGTTCATCCAGAGAAAGGAAGGTAAACTTGCTGTTTTTTCATCATTATATACAGTCTGCAGTAAAATGCTACACATGAACAGTCCAACATTGCTGCTTATGTAACCTGTTACCCACATGAGTTACAGAGAGTACTTGTACTTGTAATTAAAATTATTCTGTGTGCATGTGTACCTCGACAGCAAGGGTTATTTGGGTTGAAGTTGAGGGCGAATTGATGGTATTCCACCTGTAGATCAACAAAATCAAATCAGAAAATTACAAATTAATTTTATACCTCTGGGATTAAAATCATTTCTCACTTCAGAGACAAATGGAAACTACAGAAAGCAGTGCTGTGATTGGTCAGTTAGAGAGCTGACCTGGTAGTCTGGAGGCAGTTTGGCTCCAAAACCAAATGCTGGGAAGAGTTTATCACTGAAAGGGAAACAAAAAAATCTGTTAGAGTCAAGATAAAAAAAAGCCTTCATTTTAATAGAAGACTTTAAGGTGCAGGAAGTAGAAGTGAAGAGTGTAGGGTTTAAAAACATGACTTTGATGTAGACCGTAGGTTTAGAGGTTTAAGGTTCAGGTTGGAGGTCTGTAGTTTTTTGGGTGTAAGTCTGTGTTAGACTTGGATTATCTTCTCAATAGTTTTGAAAAGTAAAGCCTCAGAAGTGCCTGACTCTGATAAATGCAACAACATCTGAACGCTTCATCCTAGAGAGCTCAATGAGGCTACTTTCTCGTGGATGTATTGGATTATTTGAACAGAATGATGCCAGATTTGTCTGGAATTATTAATTCTTTGGACTGGAGAGGCTCCAAAAGGTAGGAACATCTGATTTCTAGTTTTGAGTATCAGTTTCAAATATACAGGCCCAGGAATCTAGAATAGAAATTAAAAATTTTGCACCTACAAGGTCTTGAATAATCAGGCCCCATCAAGACCTCATAGTACCATATTACCCCAGCAGAGCACTTCGCTCTCAGACTGCTGGCTTACTTGTGGTTGCTAGGATACTAAAGAGTAGAATGGGAGGCAGAGCCTTCAGCTTTCAGGCGCCTCTTCTGTGGAACCAGCTCCCAGTTTGGATTCAGGAGACAGACACCCTCTCTACTTTTAAGATTCGGCTTAAAACTTTCCTTTATGATAAAGCTTATAGTTAGGGCTAGATCAGGTGACCCTGAACCATCACTTAGTCATGCTGCTATAGGCCTAGGCTGCTGGGGGTTTCCCATGATGCACTGAGTGTTTCTTTTCATTCACCTCTTCTTACTCTGTTTATACCCCACTCTGCATTTATTCATTACTTATCATTAATCTCT
>VOQJ01048147.1:0-23909 GCA_015052665.1 Apistogramma diplotaenia | reverse complement strand
CGGGCGAGTTTTTTTTTGAGTTTTTTTTTTTTTTTTTTGATGGCGCTCGTGCGCCCTCAAATAGATTGCGTCCTGGGCAGTCGCCCGCGTTGCCCATAGCAAAAACCGGCCCTGCTAGTCGCTGTAAAATATTGAGTAAAGTGTTGTTCTGCATGACTGGCTTCATTTTCACTCTTACATTCAAATTTATGACAATATTTCAAGTGGATCGCCGATATTTTCTCGAAGTGTATTTTGGGTAAATCTTGTCAGCTGCACGTTGCTCAGGTCAGTCGGCTCTCTGAAATGATCCTCTGCCAACAGGAGCTCAAACTGCCCCCCGACATCCTGGAATAGGCGCGAAAGTGGGCGCGATGCAGCTTCAGCTCCGGGATCAAACCATGAAACTCTCCCCGCTGCTTCTTCCTGCTCTTTCTTAGAAACATCGGGACCCATTACATCATCGCTTGATGCCGAAAGCATTTTTTTTCACAGTGCGTTTAAGTGGAGCATTTTTACCGACTAAGCTCACGAGTGGCACTAATTCATATAAGCATAAAAGTGGAGCCGAAGCTTTTAAGCCGTACTGTTGTGGGAAATGATGTTCTGATGAGCTTTATTATATAATAAAGGTATTAAGGGCCCGGCCATTTGCCCCGCCCCCGCTCTAATTTGTTCTGCTAGTGGTGCTGTTGCAGGGTTTGCTGCGTTCAGGAGTGTGGAGTAGGGGTGGGCCTATACTGGGAATTTGGTGTCGATACAATACCAATACGATAGTAGTCAGTATCGATCCGATACCGATCCTCACCTGGTATCGATACTATCCTCCCTAGTGTGGAGGAGAATAGGGCCATAGAAGTGCATCAGCCCAGCAGCAGGCCGGAATTTGCCCTTTTATTTGAGGAGGAACCGGAGGAGCACTGCCAAAGCTACTGAACTGGACCAGCTGTGTCTGTTTATAAATGTATAACATTGTCACATTTCCATCCATCTTGCCCCGTCTATGGCTAAGAGTTACGCATAATGAGTGGGTTCTGTGTGGTCCACCATATAGAAGTGATATAGAAGTGAAAACTGGCTTTTATTTTATGAAAGAGACTTGCTTTGCTCTGTATTGCAAGAAAAGAACTTGAAAGCTACTTTTCTAATTATGGTGATATATTGCATATGCATGCTACTACAGTTTCACGGCCTTCATTTTGCATCGGAGTGAAACAAAAGCAGGGTCTCGCCGATGCGTTCTTTATGATTTAGTGGGCTGTTCATCAACGACCGCTTGAAAGGAAATTACAATAATAAAAACACTTCCTGCCGCTGCAGCCTTTACTGTCTCAGTAGTTCTCAGCAACACGTATCCACACACTCGCAGAGAGTTTGGAAGATTGGCCACAGACAGATTTTTATCAGCGAGCTCTGATGTGAGAAACTCTGTGCTGTGGTGACGGCGGCACGTGCATGTTTCTCTCCAGAGGCCAATAGTGTTTACACTTGTATGCATTGTCATGGCGACTGAGGGTGTTTGACAGCAGAGGGACATAAGTCACTTCCATGGCATCTGTGGACAGGCCCGTAACAGGTTCTTAACCCATCAGCACGACCGCTATCTGGTCCTTCGTGCACAGAGGAACATGATGAGCACTGCCATCACTTTGGACATCTTTGAATTCAGCCTCTGTAGGTTGATCCGTTTCATTTCCATCGAACGATGTGCCGCCTTTTCATCAAAATCCATAATGGTTACTTCACTGTGCAATGATCAGACGTCACACACGTTTGTTCAGGTGTCTTCTTTCCTTTATAAACCACTGAGCTCCTTAAACACGTCTATCAGTGAGAGGAAGAGATAAGTCTGACACACACACACACACACACACCAGTTAGTATTAACACACATCTCTACTCACAATCACACAACTCAATTACTCGTGTTCCGTCTCCACGGTCACGCAGCAGCACAGCGCAGCAGCTCTGGATGTTATCGCATGATGGATGTGCGCTCTGCAGCCGACTCCCAGCACAAACCTGCTGAATACGCTTCAAACGAACGAGCGAAGATTTTTAACAGGAAAACCATTCGAATAAGGTAAAAATAAACAAACTCTCAGTGCAGATTAGACTTAACGGACATTTAGTCTTTATTTCCTTTGTTTGTATCCAGGCCCAGAGAAACCTGAGCGCTGGAAGCAAACCCACCATCAGGCTGGGTTACACTGGTGAGAACCCACAGAACCTGGCAGACGAGTCCTTTGTACAAGCTGAAGGTTCCGGCTCTAAAACCAAGTCGACAAGCAGCAGGTCGTCTCTGTTTCAGGCTCGCTCCTTCGTTTCTCCTGCACGTGCTCAGTTCTCCATGTCAATGTCAAGTTTTCTGCCCCGCAGTTCTCCTGATATCTGCATGCAAAACATGTATTTTTATTCCGTACAGATACAATTTAAATGGTTATTTGCTAAGTTGCCCGTCACGTGAAGACAACACTGGGTCACCCCTGGTTACATTTTTCATATTTTACTGATTCATAACTCAGTTAAGCTGCTTAACAAAGAAAAAAAAACTTGATATTTTAGATATACAATAATTTTTTTTGGACAAAACAGCAAGTGTAAACAAATCGACTTATTTATTCCAAAATGCTTTGATGTTTAATTAGGAGATTTTCTCTTTACACACGTTCCTCATTTCTGGTTGGACAGTCTCTGGGCTGTATATACTACTACTACTACTACTACTACTACTACTACTACTTCTAATGACAGTAGAACCACAGGAACAGTTCCATGGTGACAGATCGTGCTGTAGTGACGTAAGGCTGTGGCGGTTTTCTCTGATAAACCATTTACAGAAATCCTTTAAGGTAATAAAACATTTCAAGCTACATTTCCAGGACTTCAACACTCTGGAGCCGATCGGGACCGTTTACAGCATCATATCGACGAGTGTTTCGAGCGAGTCGTCACGAGGAAACTGGACAAGACACCGACTCCTGCTTCTGCTTTTTTATTCATGAAGAGATTTCAGTCTGGATTTCACTAAAATCACAACAGGGAAAAACATTAAAAATATTCAGATTCTCAAACAGAAGCTTCTGTTCATGAAGACACATCACACCTTAAATACTCCTCTAAAACAGCAAAACCAAGCAGAGCAGCACGCTGCAGGGACTTTCCACAAACGCAGGAAAAAGTAAATAAATGTAAAGTAAAGCAGCACAAACAGTTACAGTAAACACATATGAAGCATTTAAACCCCAAAGAACCTCATCCATCCAACCAGACAAGAGAAAGCATGAACAGACTCGTCTTTGAGCACAGGAAAGGAAGAGAAACCTTCAAACTTCAGCGTGTGAGCTGATCGTTAACGGAACGCCGCAGCGCCTTTATTCGTCTCTGCTCTCCGAATCACATCAAACTCTGTACACATCAATACATAAATCCAACGAAAAGGCCAAAGCGTCTAATAATTTATCACTGCCACTAATATTCATTTAAAGTGCTGATCTCGCTCCACTTATTTCACTGTCTGACACTGTCAATGAATTACTTACCAAACACCAGTCCAGATTGTAACGTAAGAGACGACCTAATATTTGGTGAGGCGGCGTTTGGGAGGACAGCTCCTCTGACTGCTTCATGTCTAATCGACGGTAAAAGGAACAACGATCAACAACAGAACCATAAAAACATTTTTAATGAGAATAAAACAACACCAGAGGCTGGTTTATAAACTGCTCCTTCTTCTTCTTCTTCTTTGAAAGCATAAAAAGCAGCCGGGCTGAAAGCGGCTCAGGCCAACATGAAACAGATAAAAATAAGACGAGAAGAAGAAGAAGCTCAGAGAAGCTTTGCAGTGAACAGTCAATGAAACTCTGTAAAGCTGCTGGGTGTAATCCTGAGAAACAGTCCTGCCTTTTCCTCCTCCTCCTCCTCCTCCTCCTCGTGCCGATCTTCCTCTGGCTTCTGACCCTCAGGCGAGGAAACACCTCCAGCAGAAAAGGACTGAGGACGAGATGGAGGTGGATTAAATTTAGCCTTCAGGGGTACATCAGTGTCCACAGAAGCCTCTGCATTAACCTGCTATCACTGAACAGACCCTGATAAAACACAGGGAGCCCCAATCCATCGTTAGCCAGCCAGTGTTCAGTTTCTGTTGACATCACCATGGTAACCTAGAGCAGGTTATATGTTCAGATGAAATCGGGCTCTAAGTGCCACATCTTCACTCATTCTTTGTTATTCTTGGTTTGCTTTAAATGATCCGCTTAATGAATCTGCTTTATATACAGTGTTAAACAGTTAAAGGAACACTTTGTAGTCAGAGCAGCATCGTGCTGGTTAAACCTCTGGGATGTTGACCTGCTCAGTTAAGTAGCAGAAGGGCTATTAATCAGTTTAAGCTGCTTTGGTGTTCAGTAAACTTCAGGTGCACTAGAGGGGCAACAATGATACACCCCCAGAACAAGAGCCGTTTTACAGGTGAGGTCACCGACATTTTTCCCTTCTCTCACTAGCATCAGTGTCACCGCTGGTAGCATGAGCTGAAATCTGGACCCTACAGAGGCTGCACAGGTAGTCAGCTCCTCCAACACATGCCATTCCCACACGGTTTGCTGCGTCTCCCAGCACAGTCTCGAGAGCACGGAGGAGATTCCAGGACACAGGCAGTTACTCTGCACAGGGCCGTAGAAGGTCCTTAACCCATCAGCAGGACCGGCATCTGCTCATTTGTGCAAGGAGGAACAGGATGAGCACGGCCAGAGCCTTACAACATGACCATCAGGCCACTGGTGTGGCACCGTGGAGCTTGATGGCCCGATGCCATAGAGTTGGTCTAATGCTGGCGCGCAGGGCTTTAAACAGAGAGCAGGTTCATCATGAACACGTGACAGATGACGAACGTTATGCTGCCTGTAACATTGTGCAGGGTGACCAGTTTGGTGGTGGGTCAGTGATGGTGAGAGGAGGTATAAGCATGGAGGGACGCACACACCTCTACAGGCTAGGCAGCACCAGGATGAAATCCTTGGACTCACTGTCAGATCTCCAGCAGGCTACTGGTATGAATGTCTCTGACCAAACAATCAGAAACAGGCTTCATGAGGGTGGCCTGAGGTCCTCCAGTGGGCCCTGTGCTCACTGCCCGGCACCATGGAGCCAGACTGGATTACATACTTTAATTAATACAGGACGTCCTTTCACCTCCTGGTTCCTTGTTCCTCAAAATGTAAACGGTTTGAGAACACGTTAACCTTGGCTTAGTGTTCTAAAAACTTGGAACCATCAACCTGTTTACTTGGAACCATCAATATATCCACTAATAAAAAGCTTGAGCCTCTTGAGTGACTTCAACCTTTTTCTCTGAATGGTCATTTTTATGTGTTTAAACACCTGAAATCACAGTCAAGACTTCAGCATGTGTGAAGGAGATTTTATCAGACAGCTATAGATAGATACTGTTAGCAGAAGGGCTCATCACAGCAGGCACGTTTGGTTTGACAGATTTACAGCAGTGTTCCTGAGATATCCCATTGCTTTGAGTTGTCTGAGTTTATGGCTCCTTTTGTTTTGAGCATGATTCACGTTTGAGTTTTGTTTCTTGTTACTTTTGAAATTTAGACTACCTTTTGAATCCACGCTCATGTGTCTATACTCCTGGTTAGTTCTTGGTTTCCCAACAGTTAAGTTGTTTCCTTTGTTTCTCTATTGATTAGTTTGTTTTTTTTGGATCATTAAGTCCATGTTTTTGCATTTTCATTCTTTATATTTCCTGTTTGACTTTTATAGCCATTTGACTATCGTGTCTTCTGTTCACTTCCTCACATCTCATTGTCGTCACCTGTTGTACCCACCTGTTTCCACTCCCCTCATTACTCCTCGCCTGTTTCCACTCCCCTCATTACTCCTCGCCTGTTTCCACTCCCCTCATTACTCCTCGCCTGTTTCCACTCCCCTCATTACTCCTCGCCTGTTTCCACTCCCCTCATTACTCCTCGCCTGTTTCCACTCCCCTCATTACTCCTCGCTGTTTCCACTCCCCTCATTACTCCTCAGCTGTTTCCACTCCCCTCATTACTCCTCACCTGTTTCCACTCCCCTCATTACTCCTCAGCTGTTTCCACTCCCCTCATTATTCCTCAGCTGGTTACATCTCTGTCATGTTGTGTTATGCAGTCTGCTTGTTTGTTCCAGCCTCATTTCTTAGTGTTTTTCCTGGTCTCCTTAGTAATTCATGTCTCCTTCAGTTTGTGTTACCTCTGGAGTTTATATAAAATAAACAGCTCAGTTTTTGTTCTGATCTCTTTCTCTTTGTGTCTTTGCATTTGGGTCCTCATTTCTTCACTCTCAAAAACCTGACATTTGGGAGTGCATGATACGAACTTGAACTGGTGCTTAAATAACACAAAGGTGTGTCAGACGTGAGACACCTTTGTGGGCAACATGAAATAACAGAGAGCGTTTCCGATAGCGCGCTCAACAGTATAAAGGCAGTCAGTCAGAACAAAAACACTACGGCTCAGCTGTTTGATCCGGGAGCTGTAAATGAGAGCGCTGACTGCTGAAATTGAGTTTATGTGCTGCTTGTTCAACCATGTTTGACACTAGTTTAGTGTTTGAATTGGCATCTTTAGTAGAAATTGCTATTATTTTAGCACTTCTGAATTCGCTATAGTGCAAAAATATCTTTCACAGGCACCAAAAATGTCTCTTTTTGAGGAAAAACCATGCTTCGTTTCACTTCATAAACTGTCTCTGAAATCTTTTCAGTTAAAAATGTGCTTTACCTGTGATTTACACTTTAAACAGCATCCTTCATTTTATCAAATAAAACCCCTCCTCAGCACAGCATTGCGTCTCACCATCAGTAGAAAGGCAACTGCGGGCGGACGTAGAGCCTCTGAGCCTGAGATGCAGCAGAGCTGAGTGAGGAGAGAGAAGACAGGGTGGAGAGGGGGTATGGGGACTGAAGGGGTGGGGGCGGTGGAGAAGGAAGACAGGACGCGAAGGCCCGGCCAGTGCAGGTCAGGACCCCTGGAGTGGTGGGGGTGGCGAGAGGTGGGGACATGGGTAGAGGAGGAGAGCTGCTGCTGGGAGAGTCGCAGGAAGCACCATTCAAATAATATGAGTCTGGAGAGGAGAGGAGAGGAGAGGAGAGGAGAGGAGAGGAGAGGAGAGGTTAACTGCTTACCAATGCCTGAAGGCCGATGACAGAAGGGTTGTTAACAATGACAGGAGACCATTTGCTCTTTTTACTCCCTCTCATCAAACTCTTGTGATTAACTGTCATTAAAGGTTGCCGGCTGAGCCATTTCCAGTCTTAAGCCAGCACACAGTCATGAACAGGTAGGAAACACTGAGATAACATTACACAGTCAATTAAGGTTAGTTAGACGTGCCGACTGGCAGCTGGCGACAGGTAATTCCTGAGATACTGAGGTGAATTAAGACTCAATTTTCACTCTTCATGCTAAAAAGGCACCAAATATCAACACTGAATATTAAATCTTTAGGTGGCCCATTCAGTGTCAGCTATAAAAATATTCTAAGAATCTGCAGTCATGAGTTTTATCTCTGCTCTGATCCAATGTTTCAGTTAGCTGGAGTAGAAGATTAAAAAAAAACAGCAATTCATTAATTAAAGACTTAAAAACATTTGAAAATGCAATAAAACACGTTTGATGACATGAAAACAGAATTCATATCAGACTCTGATGTGGTGGTTAAAATGGCTTAAATCTCACACGATTCACCTGAAAAAGTGAGACATTTCAGTTTGAGCCAAACAGACTTCATGAAGCCAGATCACAGCCAATAGAGATAAATGATGAATGCACATGATAGGGTGCCAAAAGAGGAACTGTGGTACTGCTATGATGAATGGTTTGGACATAGCCACCATGACACCACCCACTGGTTCTGGATCCTGTACTCTAGTCATGTTGATTAGTCTGAATGATTATTTTAGGTTCAGTTGTCAGCTGCTCACATAAATGCAGAAAAGCTTTTACTTTGATATATTTTAATGCGGATTAAAAAGATGTATTGAAGGCTAATGCCAATGAAGACAAGGAGTTTAAACTGGCTGCCATTCATCCATCAGATCACTGGTGCGCCTTTAACTGCTGCTCCATCTTAGTAAAAATCATAATCATCGTTTCGGTCAAGAATATTTAACACGATTCCTGAGTTTACAAAAACGGCAGATTTAACAAACTTTAAAAAAGAAACTTGTCTTTTGAATTAAGTGGATTTGCTTGAACTTCATTAATATTTTAAGTGAAAAAGTAAATGAATGTGAACCGACTTAAACCCTCCACAGCCTGGAGGCCAGTGAATCTGCACTTTCATGGAGGGACAAAGGTAACGAAAAAAGGAAGCGCTGAGAGGCAAAAACAGAACATTACTTTTCTCTTTGATTATCTCGTCTCAATAATTGTTGGAAGAAAAAAACCCCTGGAATTTAAATTAACTGCACAACAGTGCCCACTGAGCCTATTTTCTGCAGATATGAATGCAAACAGGCTCAGGGCAGAAAAGGTTTGATTTTCTTTAAACTTTTGTTGTGTTGCTTTACGGTGTTTAACAGTTAGTGAGCTGTATTTGTTGATGTTGTACGGTGCAGCGGTGTGTTTTGTTCTCAGCAGAGAGAACAAATAATGAGGCCAAAGCAGGATTATTGCAGTGAACTAATGTAAAAACTCGGTGATAATATTTACTTTAAAAAAATCCTCAGTTTTGCTCGTTGTGGAGTTATTTTAGTGCAGATGCTTATTGGGATTATTTTTGTAATTATATACCATAGGCTTGTATTCCAAAATCAGACGTGCTCAGTAGGGGTGCACCGATAAATCGGCCGGCCGATCGATACACATGAAACCGATCTTAACCACCGATCTATCTACCTCCGCAAGAGTCTTAAAATCTGTTACTGTTCCATTTTTTTCTGCCGTTAGAGGCGGCTGACTGAAAGACCCGCCCACCAGGTCGTGTTTGCACATCTGCTGTCACAGGTCACCAGGAGCGGCCATGTCGTTGGTTTGGAAATATTATACAGTTAAAGAAGCTCGCAATTTGTAATTCTTGTAAGGCCAAAATTAGTCGGGGTGGAACCACATCCAAAAACTTTAATACTTCAAACCTCGTTTGCCATTTAAGAAACCACCACGCCGCTGAATATGCAGCATTTGAAGAGAACAGTCAAGCTAAGGCTAAAGCGAAAGCCAGCAGAAAGAAAGAGTCCGTCGGTGGCGCCTTGTTAGCTCTTATGAGCAATGAAAAAAACAAAGCTACTACGGCAAAATCGCTATCGGCCAAAATCGGAATATCCGCCAGAAAACTGCAATCGGTGCTGCAAGAGCACTGAGAAAAAAGCTTCTATTACAAAATATCTATTTTGAACTTGCAGTGGCTGAAGAAAGATGAAGGAGGCCAGAGAGGAAGCTGTGCAGAGACATCAGGCTGCCTGTGGAGCAGCGATGGATGCAGTCTACGAGAGGTTGATTAAAAAGTGGAGTCGCTGGGGCGCTCCCAGCTTTCCTCTCTTCAAAACAACGTCTCATCTTCAAAAGGCGAAAAGAAAACATTTCTAATTGTGTTTGGGTTCAGTGCTGATCGCAGCGTCACACCACCGGGACACAAACCTGCTTCCTGGAGTCAATTAAGGAAAACATCTGAATTACAGCCGTTCTTTGGGTCAGAGCTGCTTTTAAGCTCCAACCACAAGAGACACATTTAGTGAGAAACTGGAGCTCAGGACAGACAGCCTCTGAAAAAGATGCTTTTTGTAAACTACTAAACAGAGTGATGAAATGGTTATGGGTGATTTCAGCCTTGGAACAATGTGCTTTTCACCCGAATCGTGGAACACAGGAGCGGCTCTTTATCCTCTCGAGGTTATTCGAGGGTTTGTGGCCATTTACCCGACCTGTCTAAATGCATTTCCTGGACTTGGAGAAGGTATCTGAAGGTGTTCTTCAGGCCTGTTCCTATCCAGGACTCAGTGCCTGTGCAACCGCAAGTCAGACCTGTTCCTGGTGGGAGCTGGATTCTGGTCTTGTTCATCATTTCTAGGCGCTGCCAGGGGGCTGAGGGGGCCACCTTTACCTATGGCTGCGAGCGCTGGGTAGTGACCCAAAGAATGAAATGATAGATACAAGCAGCAGGAACGAGCTTCCTTTTGAAGGCTCGACCTCTGAGCTCGGTCATTCCAGCTCAGAATAGAGGTGCAACTCCTTAACATCAAAGGGGCCAGTTGAGGTCAGTTCGGGCCTCTGACTAGATGTTTCAGGCATGTCGAACTGAAAGGAGAAGCTGGGCAGACCCAAGACACCATGAAGGGATGGTCTCATGAAGGGGGAGGCAACCCAGTGTTAAATAAAGGACAAGTATCATGCAACAGTGAATCATGCAAAGCTACTCTAGTAGAGTCCTAGACTGAAAGAGCTCATTAGCGGTCCCTTTAAAGCTGCGGTTTTCATTGAACTTTGAAGTCTGGCCGTTCAAGTTGGTGTTTGGGTTTCTGACACGATCAACAAGATTTACTGTGTGTGTCTGTTAAAATCTGAAAACTTGTTTTACAAGCGTTTTCTTCCAGACGGCTGTTAAAACCTGTATTTCACAAAGAGCCGGTTGATAGGTTTTATTCCCCGCAGCCTGCAGGTGCTGTTGGTTTTAAACAAATCACTGAACTCCTCAAAGCTGCAGCGGGCGGTTGCAGCACTCGGGCGGGCAGCGCTGTGATTGGCTCGCAGGCAGCTCCAGGTGGAACGGGTTCAGACTCTGCCAGCTGCTGCGACGCGACACGACTGCCGAGCAGCTTTTCTCTCTCAGGGAAACAACCGCGTCTCTTTGTTGGCTTCCTTCAGCAGGTGACCCAGTATCACAACCCAGCTCATGTGGCCTCCGCAGGCTCCTGAGCTCTGAGCCAATCAGCAGCTACGCTCACAAAGCTCGTCTCACTGTACAGTACATTAGTACTGCCAGCTAAAATATGAGATCCACTGAAAAAGCAGCAATGAAATAACAAGGCTAATATTACTACTACTGTATATCACTATCCCTGTGTCCTCGCCCCCTTTACTGTCTCCCTACGCTATCAATAAAGCCACGGTGGCCAAAAATTAAAAACAAACTATAAAATACTATAATTTTGATTTAAAAGTTGTTGTTTTTTATTTTGTTTTGTTTTTAAAGACAACCTGCACTGTTTCTCAGTCAGTTTAAGACCTTTCTAAGACGTCAATAAATGGAAATTTAAACCCAAAAGTGTATTCCATCTTCAGATCTATTTACCTAAAGCACATTTACAGGAAATGTATTTTCCTTTATTTCAGTGTCAGAGTCTTTAATGCCCTGCAGGAACCCTGGACAACAACATGAATGGGAATAAATGATGGTGAGACTGCAAAGCGCACACTGATCTGCTGAAAGGAGTCTGATGATGGAAAGTCTGCTTATTAGAACCTCATTAAAACAGCCATTAAAGTGAGGGACCATCTGAAGCAGCTGGCTTCCTTTTGAAACCCTCAGATAAATACTCCTGTCGCCGATGCTGTTTGGAGATTAAACACAATCTGCCTTTAATTTGATATTTGGTGACATGTCTGCTCCAGCAAAGACTTTCTTTTCTTTTCATGCATAAAGGGGCAGAAACAGGGAGACTGTTGCTCGTTTTTTTAATACACATGTTTGTGCTCTGACTCTACTGACAGCAGAGTCAGAGCACAAACTGAATAACTCAGCTGCAGTGCTGTGAAAAGTTTTGTCTTTCTTCCCGTATTTGTCGCACGTTTCAGATCAAACTCATTTCGATCCCCGACAAAGAAAACCACAGTAAATACAAAATGATCATTTCATTTAATAAGGGAACAAAGCTACCCAAACCTGGCAAGTCCTGCACAAAAAAATAACTGCTCCCCCCCATTGTTTAATCAAGAATTAACTATGATTAACCCCATTTTTTTAGAACCTTGAGTTCAATTTCACTATAATTAGCTAATTAAGTAGCTAATTACAGGCCAATCTCCAACCTTCCTTTTCTCTCAAAGATCCTTGAAAGAGTCGTAAAACAGCTGACTGATCATCTGCAGAGGAATAACAGGCTTATAGCCAGAAAAAGTTTTCAGCACGGCGCGTGCGTGCGGGGTGTTAGCATTAGCATGCTAATGCTAATTGGCAAACTAGTACTAACTGCTGGGCCGGTGAAATCCTCAGCCCGGCGCAACGGCGCCTCAACAAGGCGCAACGCCGGCCAATCTGGCTCGAAGCCTGAATAATTTACTTGAAGAGTTTCAGTCAGGTTTCAGAAACAGTATCACTGAAGGTTACAATGATCTTCTCATGGCCTCTGACAGTGGACTCGTCTCTGTGCTTGTTCTGTTGGACCTCAGTGCAGCGTTTAATACTGCTGACCATGTGCCCCCCCGAGCCTGGTTCTGCTGGAGGTTTCTTCCTGTTAAAAGGGAGTTTTTCCTCCCCACTGTCACCAAGTGCTGCTCATACGGGGTGATTTTGACTGTTGGGTTTTCTCTAATTATTTTTATGATTCTCAGCTGCTTGAGGCGACTCTTTGCTGTGATTTGGTGCTATACCAATAAAAGTGTCATTCAAAATTATCAACATTTTCCAAAGCGTACTCTTTTTTCGACGCCCCGCCCAAAAGTCCAAAGAACATGTAGATTTTTTTTCATGACATTTCATTTTGCCTGCTTCTTTGGTATTGTATTGTAATAGGAAGTATTAAAAACTAAAGAACCCCGCAAGGGACACGGGGGGAAAAAAATCTACTTTTGCAAGATCTTGCAAAATTTTAGGCCGTGTGCTTCCGTGTTAATCTTCATAAGATTGTCCATCAGGACACTGAAAGGATGGGCAAGAGATTGCCAGTAAAAATCACCTTTAATTTATAATTCATGTTGGCCGCGACCACAACTGTAAGAAATGAACCTGGCTGTCTCCCTCTCACCCACCATCACTGCTTCACTCGATTGCCACGAACACACACAGTGCCCCCCCCCCCCCCCTGCTCTCAGCCACGCACCTCATCAGCAGCCACAGTGATGGAGGACACACACCTATTCATCTATATCATATGTATTCATAAAATAAAAGCTCAAGCTGTGTGTGTGTTGTGGGGTACCCAGGTTCCACAGGGCGGTCTGCGCGGCGAGCTCTCTGGCATCATCCAGCAGCACACACAACTTGTCAGGGATGTAAGTGCTTCGTGTGGATGCTATCACCACCTGCATGTACACACACACACAGACACACACACACTCTCTTCAGACCGTTTGTTTATGTACAAATAATCTTAATCTAACCCTACCCAGCACCTATGACACACCCAAGGCTGGGAGTTTGACACCCCTGGTTTAGTCGCTTTAAATACCTTGTACACCAGCAGAAGGTTTCCGTCCTGTCCGGGTGTGGAGTACAGGTAGTACTCAGGGGGCGACCAGCAGTTCTTGCGGCAGTAACACTCGAGCAGGCTGAAGGCCGAGCCGATCTGACTCTGCTTCAGCGACAGCAGGCTGGTGGTGGTGAGCGGGGTGCCGGGCAGCAGGGGGAACGTGCAGCGGTCATCTGATGGCACAAACACACACACACGGGAGCAGCATTAAATTCCTACAGCGGACGACACATTTGTTTAAGAAGGTAAGAGCTCAGAAAGAGCTCCTTCCTTTGGGGTGGTGGATGCTGTGGTTTTTTGTGGTGTGGTAAAAGGTTCTTGCCAAATATAAAACTTCCTGATTTAGACTTTATCAGAGCCGCATGCAGAAATGCGGCATGTTGCAAAGGATCCCACTGCCTCCCTCTAAGCACAACTGCTGACTTTGAGATGCTAAAAAAGCCCTCAGCCTTTACAAGTTTAAGGGAGGATTTTTATATTTAAAAATGTGACACATCTACACTACAAAGGGAGCATGTGCCAACATGAACAGCTCAGACACTTGCACTATCTTAAATGTCCTGATCCAGTCACACGGATACAGGGAAGCTGATAAATCTACAAATGTCACCTGTCATGGTGTGCGTCATGTCTCAAGTATTCAAAAATGGACCTGAGATGTTGCAGTTGGATCAGTTAGTAGTCATTGATCACTACCAGTGATCAGTGGGGACTGTTACAATCCGGGGATCAATAGAACCAATGACCTGCCCACATACAAACCAGGCACTTCATGCTGCAGTAACAGATGGCTGCAGGTACCACTGTGTGTGCTGCCAGTGCTGATGGCACTTTCATTTGCAATGCAAGTCTGTTACTAATTCATGTACGCAGCACAATTAAACCCAGTTATGAGTTCAGCTATGAATCAAAACATTAAAATCTTCCTTTCCCAAGTGCTTCTTTTTGATTTTTACATGAACAATAACACTGGAGAGGAGTGGAAGGTGGCTGCTCTGTAACATAACCCCATAAATAAGAAGGGACTAAAGCAAAAACATACAATTCTGAGTGTGTGAAAATATACCACCTTCCCTCTTTGTACCATGTGATACCTGCAGGCTGCTGGAGGGAGTGCTCGGTTTAGTTCAAAGCTTTAGTAACCTATTATTTTTCATCATTACTATAAAATATAGATATTTATATATATATATAAATATTAAAAATATAAAAAGCTTTTGTTGCGGTTCCAGTGAGGGAACACTTAAAGTCTCAGTGTGAATAAATGGCTTCGTGATGCTGAACAGGGAGAACTTCCTCCAGTCTGGTCAGACCAAAGCTGTTAATGGCAACAGAAACCTTAGTGTTCAAAGGTGTTACTGACAGGCTGTAGTTCAACCGGATTCAACCTTTATGGTAAAACGCTGCCCACTGGTGGTGCAAGTCTGAGCTACATTTCCCAGAGGCCAACTACTGTACAAGAGGTCTCTTTAAGCGAAGCCCCTCTTGATGTTCACGGAGTTTCTCTGCACCACAGCAAGAAGCGGGCTCGTCCCGTGACTAAAGCAGCAATCAAAGTGTGACCGACCCAGCTCCGCTCCATCTTCCCTCACTACATCTCTGTTCTATCCACCGACACGATCTGAAATAACTTTTACTGCTTTCTATCAGCAGTTTCTTTCAGTTGTGTTAACAGTTGGAAGCTGGACTGAGGAAAAGTGGCAATAAATGAACAGAAGCTGCTCAGCTGTCCTTCATCTGTGCCAGGATATCATATCGTAAAGAAGAACTCAAAGCTGCTCGTGCACGTGTACGCTCAACGCTTCGGTTTCATTTTCGGATCCAATTCATTTTCAAGTTCTCTGCAGCGCTTTCCTGAGCTCCCAGAAACCATCTGATCATCATTCTCCAGTTTTTCATTAAAAACACTGTGACTATCTGAGTTGCTGCTCATTGTCAACTCTCAGCATTTATCTTAGCCCAACCTCAGCTGTGCCACCGGGGAACATCAGTAAGTGTCTGCTGGCCCAGCTCCACCCACAGAGATGATGAGGACTGTTAGGTGCATCACAGTAGGTGGACAGAATTGTCCAAATGTACCAGCTGCTGTCAGTCATGGAGGTTTATTCGTGCAGGTCCAAGAATGTCTGAGTGGAGCTCGTCGCTCAATCTCAACACAACAGAAGGCAGGAGCCAGCATAGTGTGGACCTTTTCAGCACCTTACAAGTCGATTACTGATCCATGAATGAGCACGTTTGAAGCTTTTCATAGTTGCCAGTTCTAATACAGCCTCAAATGGAAAACTCAAAGCACGGCCTCCATCATTCAGTAGCCTGCAGATCGACCTTCAGCAGCAATAACTTGAGGGAACTGTTCCCTGTACGCCTCTTTCACATCATGACTTTGGGCCACGGCAGCACCTTGATGCTTTGCTTTGTCACTCGCGCTTTAGTAGATTTGCTTTTGTGCTCGAGATCGAGATACTCACTCTATAAACTCTGATGGAAGAATTAAGGGCAAACTTAAGTCTCTCCACACACCGCTTCTGCATTTTGCCTTCATCATTGTTAATTAAATAATGACACAGTACAGTGTGTCACATATCGTTCACCTGAGTTGCATAAACCTAATTAAGAGCTGCTATCGAGCAGATTATCTTGATTATGTCCTGGTACATAAAATGGTAGAATTTGAAGAAGGAATCCTTTATTTTTCACGACTCCATGACGGACAGGCACAGATGTACACGTGGTCAAAGGACGAGGCTGGGTGTCAGACACACTTAGTTCTCGAACATCTGACTGTAATAACTGTATTTCTATAGCACCTCGACACCCAGCGTCTACAAAGAGCTCTGAGGGACAAACAAAAGCACAAAGATCAAATCGCAGAAAAGTGAAGACACAAAATGTTACAATAATAAGAAAAAAAACAATCAATAAAAGCTATTTACACAGAAAACAACATACAAGAAAAGTGAAAAGTGGTGCACAAATAACTACCAAACATAAATAAATAAATGAAGCAGAGGCTGAAAGGACAATAAAATACGTCACTGAAGAAGCCAGCAGGGACCCGTGTTACTGTTTCCTGCACATCTGCTGCCAAAGGTTCAAGATTTTAACTAAAACTTTAACTGTTGATTGTAAGTGACTTGTTTATTAGTGCATGTAAGAACATAAAAATATGTTCTTGTGTTATAAACAAAGAAAAAAACATGCTTCGCTTGCAGTGACTCTGCTAGGCGAGGGTCACAGCAGAAGGGTTGTTATGAAGATTTACAGGATGAAGTTCATACTGGGGGAGAAAAATCCTTCTTCCTCGGCTCCTTCGTTCACAAGATCTTCAGCCAACTTGCCACGACCTCGAAGAGATTCACTTATCACTGATTTGAAAGTCTGACGTCAGCTCGTTCTCGTGTTTGTGTCCATGCTGCCGTTTGCCTTTTTCAGGCTGATAAACACATCAGAGGTCTATAAAAAAGCCTTTTCAGAAGTCATTCTGTGACTTTTCTCCTCAAGCAGATCAATCCGGAGCCCTGATAGGAGGTCGTAAAGGCAGAAGATTTACCTTCATTTAGGCTGCGGACAGAAACGGCAGGTTTTTTTTTTGGTACCTGTGAAGGAGGCCGAGTGGAGAAAATGATGGATGGGGAGACGTAAGAGGTGAGAGAGCTTCATCTGGAGTGGAACTGAAGTGGATCGCTGTTATTAACAGGAATTAACAACCCAACATCCATCATCATCGTCACTGCGGGTGACTCAGGTCAACCCGACATCCAGGCTCCTCCGTGTTTACGAGCGCAGGACGGTGTCCGTGGTGATGATGTCTGTAGCTGGGGGGGTAAAGTTGCTCTCAGCTGTTTTTCTTCACTGTTAGACTGAACAGTGATTTTCTCTGTTACTGAAAAACCATGTTTTCAGGCAGACACCAAGCAAGTACAGGACGTCTGACACAGAGATGAGCTGCAGTGGAGCTTGTCGGTGCTCAGGTGGTGAATGAATATCTGAAGCACTATATAACAACTGGACCTCCGGACTGCGTTTTAATGCAACTATCTGACAAATAACAGGGTTGCTAAAAGGAGTCAGTGGTTCCCATATCTGTCTGTGCTAACTTAGCGCTCCACCCTTTGCCTCAAATTAGCAGCACGGTGCTGGAGAAAACGGCTGGACAGTCGATGCAACTTGATGTCATCAAATCAAACTGATGTGAGTGTCCCAGTGGGCTTAAAGTCTGCTGTGTTCTTCTTCCACTCGAGCTGCCCCTGTACCTGATCCCGAGTCGCACTCTGATCAACACTTTGTATCCAAATCTGCTACCGAAATGATCCGGCTAACGACGGGCTGAGGAGCAGGAAATGCTCTGCATCTGCCTGAACAGTGAATCTCCCAAAGTAAAACTCTCTCAGAATCACTTCATCTCTCCACATCCTTGTCTCTCGCTGACATCTTCCACCCTCATAAATATTTCACAGTCCATTTGCGGGAGAGTTAACTCCCAAACTTTTCTCATTTTCAGAAAATGGCCACGGGCATGTGGGAACTCGAGCTGCCGTTTCAACACCAGATTATTATTGCGGCTTTTTCAATATGTGCGAGAGGCCTGATGAATGTGGTTTGTAATGGATGAGACAAAGTGGAAACCTGTTCGTATGTACAGGGAAAACAATCTCAATTAAATAGATTTTACTGGCAGACTGAAGAAAAAGAATGAGCCGGCATTATAGAAAAAATACAAACCAAAAGCAAAGTGCAGCTCATTAGAAAGAAGAGGTTGTTCTGACAGCAGAAAGCACTTCCCGCCCTCCTGGGGACGCGGTATTGATTGTTTGGCACGAAAGATGATTTCCTGTTAGAGGCGGGAAGATTATTTTAGAAATAAATAGTTAATGCCATTTTGGGAAAGTTTATATGGAAGTATTAAAACATGCTACATCCATCCATTTTCTTCTGCTCATCTGAAGTCAGGCAGTGCTGAGGGGAGGCTCAGACCTACAGCTACAGTCGGGGTCTAATCCAGGGTCTCCTCTCAGTCAGGACGCACCAAGAAGACTCCAGATCAGCTGCCTTAACCACCTCAGCTGGTTCCTCTCCAACAAAGGAACAGAAACTTTACTCCAGCTGCTCATCCTCCGGAGGACATTTATTTTGGGTGCTTGTTGGGTTTTATGTTTTCCTGGTAAAACGGAGCTTCACAACAGAAGAATGTGAGGGTTTTTTTGTTTAACATGTACGTGGTCTCTCTCAAGAACATCCCAGCCATGCCATCAGCTGGCTGTGCCCCCACCCTCGAGAAGAGCAGACTTTCTAAGCTAAACACAACAATTTATACCTCACTATAAATGAAATGTTTGAAATGTGAACTAAAGTGTCTTGAGATGTATCCCTACACGAAAAGGACATGGTCTCATGCTTATATCTGCAATGTCATTGTTATGGTCATTACCACGATGATGTCATGACAACAGGTTACAGCTGTAATCACACAATTCATAAATAGAAAGTGCCGCCTTCCAGCTTGGCTCTCTCCATTACAACGGGATTCAACAGTCAATTCTAGTCCACAAATCCAGAGGGAGCTATCCAGCATTTTCCTTAAGAGAAAGATGGTTTCAGGCCTGCAGGTGTTGACCTTTCCCCCACAAACCACCTAAAGCTCATGTTCTTACATGATCATCATCATCAGCAGCAGCAGCAACAAGAAAAACACACATCCTCCTCAGAAAATACATGCTGTCCATTAATATCACAATGAATTTGTACCAAATATCCCCTTTGATCACACGGGGCTCTAACCAATGACCCACAGCCAGCGTGGATTCAACACAAATGATCCTCTTAAGAGGACGAGTTCTGTGCTGGAGCACGGTCTGATGAAGCCAACAGAACCTCAGGAATGTCTTTCTGAGGTTGTGGTAACCATGGTAGGGTCCAACACCCACTCAACCTAAACCTCCCATTGGTTAAACAAGGACCCAACAGCTCACAGCAATGGCCCTGATACCCAGTAAGAACCACTCAACTGGTGCCGTCATCAAACTGGACTCGATATTCTTACAAGCTTTTGTAGCGATAATTCCTGAGACCGTCTGAGGCCCGACCCACTGATACAAACACGGCTACTTTGGTCCAGCAGTACTCAGCATCAGCCACGCTACAGCCGGTATCTGTGTGGTGAGAATCTCTGTACAAGGAAAAGGAAGAAGGCTCCATCAACTCTGCTTTATAAGGTCACTGCCTGGATAATTCTGAAGAAGGCAGATGAATAAACTAGTTCATTTAATCTCACAGCTGGAACATTACTTAAGCCATGCAGTCAGAGATGTGGTTATTATGCACAAAATGAGCAATTTCACTAAATACAATATGAAGCAATGATGGGATGAGATTCAGGCTGCACGGTTTTATCTAAAACTGAACATTTATATAAAGTTCAATTATATTGACCAGTGTTTCAAAGCAAACATTGCAGTCAATTTTAAATGTTCAAACTATTGTCATTTTGTGTCGAGAACAAGAAATGAAGTTTGTCTGAAGTCAAAACACATTTATCTTCACATGAAATCTCCCAAAACACAAAGTTTCATCTCCACACAGTCAGTAAACTCTGAAAAGGGCCGATTGATTTGGTGCCTCACAGAGAAAAAGATCCGTTACCTACAAAACTCAGGACTTTTAAATCAGCAAAAGATCAAATGTTTTCAAAGTTTTAATGAACAGCAGCTGCTGCAGCTAACAACTGCCTCCAATAAAATTCACTGCAGTTCCTCGTATGCTTTCAATTCGTTATACCGTTTATTACTTTTCTATGACAAATATGATCAAATAAATGTGTTTAGTGTTGAAGAAAAATATTAAATAGTATCTATTTACTATGTGAAACAAGCATATAGATGTTTAGCACCTCTGCAACACCAGCAGGAACGACACTAATGTCATTTAATGAAGATGTTTTAAATTAATTGAATTTACTTAAAATCTATGTAGTGGCCCTGAGAGGTCAAGTGCACTAAAACCTTTGAAAAATGCTACAAAAGCACACAAAACAAGGGCGCAGTTGAGAAAAAAAGACAAAACCAAAGTGTAACAGTAAGGTGACGTAGAGCTGCAGAGGTGACAGGAAGCAAACATGCAGGGCTGCACTGAGACGCACTGAGAAGCACAGGGTTCATTTTCACTTTATAGCACTATTAGCATTAGCTGCTAATGCTGCTGCAACAAAGTCATTTCCTGCAAAGGACCAAGACAGTTCTACTCTATTCTTTTACTTATTATTAGTTCAACCTGCTTTTAATGTTTTATGTAAAGCACCTTGAGTTGCCATGAAAGCTTCTCCTACAGTGCTATCAAAGTTTGAAAGTTGTGACTTTTTTGGAAAAAATTTAAACCTCTTTGTTTCATAATTTCATTTACTTAATTTTTACATAAAATGTAATTACTTCTGATCCCCTACAAGCAGCATCTTCACATTCCATCAGCCAGACTGAATACGTGTGTGTGAATGAGAGGGAGGCCTGCGATGATGTATGGCTTGGAGACGACAGCGCTAACAAAAAGGCAGCAGGCTTTTTACGGTAGAGGGAAGGCTGAGACGGCGTGGACAGGTCCAGTGGAGGAGAGCGTGTATGCTGAACAAAGGCTGTTAAAGATGGAAGGCAGGAGGAGAAGAGGAAGACCACTGAGACAGTGAGGAAGGCAGACAATCGCCTGTTTCAGCCACTAAAGGGAGCAGCCAAAAGAAGGAGGCAGTGACCTCTGAAACACTGTTCAATGTTGATGGGAAAACAATTTAAAGTTCAATTTTCGAAAGCAGCTTCAAACCTTCCTCCTTCATTACTTCATGTTTAATTGAGTGAAATCTGCTCCTGTTCTGAATAATAATCACATCTCTCACTGGTTCTTACTGGATAACGTTGGTAATATTACAGACAGTAACAGATCTGACAGAGTTGAAACACATTAGCGTTCATTTTGCGTCTCCTGCGCTCGATCAAAACATCAGTCTGAGTCAGGACCACAAACGTGTGCGGCTCAGTGCAAAGTAACAGGAGCGAGCCAAAGCATCAACATACCCATCTTCATCTTCATCTTCACGGCCATTTCAATTATCCAGAACACGGGCTTCAAAAGACACATCTTCCTTCATCTCAGGTTATACAAACCAGGCTTCTAGCCAGAAAATATTTTCAGCATGGCAGGTGCGTGTGGGGTGTTAGCATTAGCATGCTAATGCTAATTAGCAAGCTAATGCTAACCGCTGAGCCGGTGAAATCCTCAGCAAGGCGCAACGGCGGCCGATCAACCGCTGGCTAGAAGCCTGCAAACAAAACCCACCACTGAAAATGTCACTTCAGTACAAAGGAACATTAAAGGGAACATGAAGCCTATGAAATCTCTTTTTCTTGGAAATACCTCTTTGAAACAGCCATTTACTCTCTATAAATGAAAAAAACCTCCCACTTACCCCGTGCACCACCTTTGGAGTAGTGGTTTCGAGCCGACAGGGACCCTGGTCTCATCGCGTCTCCTCCCATCATCCCTCCATCATTCCTGGTCAGCACAAAGGTCCCATTCCCTCCTCCTCCATTCTGACCACCCTTGCTGCTGTACCTCTTAGTGCTTCCATCTCTGGCGCTCGCCGGTCTGGCCAGCGTCACCTCCACGATGGCTCCGTCAATCTGGGCGCCGTTCATGAGGCTGAGCGCGGTGAGGGCGTCGCTGCGGGAGCGGTAGTGGACGAAGGCGTAGTCGGTGAGCTTCTTAACTCTCTCCACGGAGCCGGGCCTGAAGCGCGAGAACTCCTGACGAAGAGTTTCCTCTGACGTTTCCGACGTGAGGTTTCGCACCTGAAGCACAAACACCTGTTATCAGAGCTGACTCAGACTTTAAAAGGAAGAACATGAACTAAAACAAAGTGTCTGCCTCGGACACATCGCACTCATGATGAGGATGTGTTTGGACTGGGTCTGAAAGCTTTGTATCCACGATCTCGTACTTTACGTCACCACCCCAAAGCTCATGACCACAGGTGATGGGAGATCGTAGATCTGCCGGTAAATCAAAAGATTTACTTTAATGCTCAGCTCTCTTTTTCTGACCAACTTTTGATACAGAACCACTTCATTTATCATGATTTAGTGGTGGAGGAGTGGATCCAGCTGAGGTGGTTGGGGCACCTGGTTAATCAGGGCCGCCTAACTGGGATGAGACCTCTCATCTATATCGCTCGTCTGGCCTGGTAACACCTCTGGATCTCTCAGGAAGAACTCGTAAGGCGATCACAACTTTCGATAAGTGGCAGTAGTGGGCATTCCAGGCTCGGGTTGTGTATTTATCAGCCTGTCAGTCAGTGGTTTCCTCTGCTCTTAAAAAAATTACATACATGGATGGATGAAGGAAAAATCCTGGTTTTGCTCTCTAAACTCCGTCACTGCGACTCGTCAGACAGCTGAACACTGAACAGGGTGCAAGCAGGGCTTCTCTTGCTAAAAATACCCGTCACCCTGTAGGCGGAGGCCTCGGATCACTCCTCACTGTTTCAGCCTCCTCGGTAATTGATCCCCTGGAGGGTGAACAGCTCCTGCTGCTGCTCACCTTTGATCTGAGAGAGACAGCTTTCTGCCTCAACATGCGCCGACCTCTGGCTGCACCGTGACCCCGACTTACTGTACAGAAGGGTGAAGGCAGGTTTAGAGGAGTTTAGCCTGCTGAGATGGTTTAATGTGGAAGGATTTTCAGGAGCAAACATTCAAAAACGATGGCAGTTAGGCAGGACGACCAATCACCAATCAGAGTTCAGCTTCAGGCGAGCACCTTTATCACCCTACACTGAAAAATGTTGTAACTGGCTAAACATTAGTTCACTTACTAACATGAGCTGTTTTCACTCACTCGGATGATTACTAGGATCTATTAATAACCTGCAGGGAGTCAAACAAGAGTTTATTTCATCGAAATTTGAATCATTAGTTCAAAATTCTGCAACTTGCCTTTTAAGAAAAGCTGAAATGCTGAATGATGACTGAATACCAAAGAGTCAGAGAAGAATGCATTTACATGAATTCGATCATGCTCACAGAGCACCTCACTGACTTCAGCCTCTCTGTAAAAATACAAGCACACGTCCTGATGACTGGATCTGATTGGTTCCTATCTGTGATTGCACCAAAGTTTTCTGCTTTCGTGACAGATTTCAGACCAGCTGCTCCCCCAGAAAGCAGGTGACCTCTTTCAGGCTCACGGTAAGTGCACAGAGGTTTATGGAGTTAACTGCTGTATTATCACAAACAGCTGTGATTCCAAAGCCGTCCTCGTTCAATCACAAACTGAGTCTGTGCTGCTGCCCTTCAGTGTGGCTGCAGCATTACTTTGTTTTACCATCAGTTTGAAGACTTTAGTCTTTGTTTTTGAACCCTGAAATGTTCCGTTTCCTCCTCGTGTGACTAAATGCTCCTGATGCTGAAAAGCAAACTGGGAAAATTACTTTCTCTCAGCTTTGGAAAAGAGACACTGAAACTTTTAAATCAAACTGATACATACATAAAGCACG